>OMLF01020776.1:0-11945 GCA_900302615.1 Holocentrus rufus
TATATATATATATATATATATATATATATATATATATAGAGAGAGAGAGAGAGAGAGAGAGAGAGAGAGAGAGAGAGAATTCAATTTCACAATTTCAGGTGAAAAAAAGACAGAAGACAAAAGTTTTCGTTGAAAGCATGGCGCAATCATGGAAAGAGAAAGTTATTATGAGCAAGACGGTTCACACCCATCCTCATCATCATCATCATCATCATCATCATCACCGTCATCACATTGTAGTGCGTTATTGAATCCATACACATCCTCATAAGAGTAGCCTAATTCATACAGGCTGTATGCATACTTCTCTCCCTGGAGCTCAATGAATTGCGTAGTTTCAAATTTAAAAATACTCACTGAACCGTCTATTTTGATAACTTTATTTCTTGACGGAAACTTGATAGATGTTTGAGGGGATGGTCACTCTTGGAATGGGAAGGTTCGACATTCCTCTCCAGTGGTGAGGGAAGGGCCGGGTGAAGCAGGCCATCACACCTGACCTATAAAAAAAAAACCCAACCAGTGGCTGAAGACGAGTGACCAGTCGTCAACAGTGAAGGACAGTTGCAGAAGTTACAGGAGCCACCATGAGCCGGAGCCCAGAGAGGATGTCTTCATACCGCCGCCACTTCGAGGGCACCTCGGCCTCACCTTCCTCCTATCGGGTCCGGGTGTCCAGCCCATCTCCCACCCGCAGGGAGGTTCGTCATCGGTCCGCCAGCTATTCCCGAAGTGGAGCGGTGATGGGACGCAGGGCCAGTAAGTCACGCATGACCAGGTAGGTCATCAGGACCTTTTTCTCTTTAATGACTCTGAAATCCACCCTCTACTTTAGTCAAAAGATTGGAAATGGAAGATTTGTTGGGAAAAAAAATTAATAAAGTAAAATAAATTTGTGGTGTCAGAGAGAAAAACATGCAGAAATTATAATGGAGTGCTTTATCAGTGACCAGTGATATGCATTTGATTTGAAGTAAAGAGCAGCCTGGTGTAGCAGGTTCAAATTCCAGATTAACTGGGAAAACTTGAGAGGAAAGTGAGTTAATTAATTTTCTCTACACCCTTCAGCAAGGCACTAAAACGCCAATTGCCCTAGTAGAGTGTGAGACAACAAAAAAGCATGTGCTTAATCAGTATTCCTTTGACAAATAAAAGGAAATAATAATAATAATAAAAGAGAAATAAAAAGTGGACTTTGGTCCTGTCCAGGGTGTTTCCCTGCCTTCTACCCAGTGTATGCTGGGATAGACTCCACGACCCTGATTAGGAATAAGCGAGTATAGAAAATGGATTGTTGGATGGAAGATTGGTTTAATGGGTAGCCCTTTCTGGTCCTGCCCACAGCAGTGTGAGTATGGGGTCCCTGTGTTTTGGTATGTCCATGGGGCTTGGGCCAAAACTGGACCTGGATGCAGCTGCAGCAGAGAGTCGGGAATTTATGACGACTCGTACCAACGAGAGGCAGGAGATGGTGGTCCTCAATGACCGTCTGGCAGTCTACATTGACAAGGCAAGACACACCCAGTAATCTGCACACTGGCTTTCATACTTGTGCCTGCCACACGAAAGATATTACATACACATCAGAAAAAAATCCTCAATTATCTCTACTCATGGTACGGTATGTTCTGTAAATATTTCCATTTTTAGGACCTAATCACCATGTAGGCTTATATCCCATGTTCCTCTGTGCAGGTGCGTTCTCTGGAGTCAAAAAACAAGCTGCTGGAAGCTGAGATTGAGGCCCTTCAGAGCCGCTTATTCAAATCATCAGGTCTCAGGCAGTTATATGAATCTCAGCTGAAGGAGCTCACCAGGATCGCTGAGCAAATGAGAGTCCAGAAGGTGAGGGAAGCCATACTTCAAGATTCAAGAGATTTATTTGTCACATACATAATTGTACATGTACAACAGCAGTGAAATGAAATTCACTTCACAACCATGCCACATAAATTCAGTGACAATTCTACAGTAGATCATGACGTGTTTTGACTGGTTTGAAGACCTAAGTGTGTTTGTGAGAATCCTGTTGTGCTGCATCTCACTCCACCATCTGCTCCATTTTTCCGTTTAACTTTGACCACGGTGTCTCTGTGGTCTGTGTAGGACCTGGCTGTGGCAGCCAAGGAGGCCATGTCAGGCCAGTTGGAAGCGCTAAAGGCTAAATACGACGAGGCTCTGGAGGCCAGGAAGAAAGCCGAGCAGGAGATTGAGGCTTTCCGCCCGGTAAGACGGTGGAAAGTCTGGGGTTTCACAACTGCAACGACACCAAGCCAAAATCCAGCTGTGACTCTATAATCATTCAGTCACCACCCAAAAACTGGAACACGGCTTTGATAACTGACCTTCTGTGAAAATAAAGTTGCACTGTATCACTGAAGGAGTACGTGCACCCAACCCTCCAAGCCTTACGTGAGAATCTGTGTTACAGGATGTGGATAAAGCGACATCAGCCCGTATTGCACTGGAGAAGCAGCTGGAAAACCTGGAGGTTGAGCTGGCCTTCCTGCACAGGGTTCACAAGGAGGTAATGCATGCTTGTCTGCCCACTCCTCTGAGTCAGGAGCTGGTCACTGACATGCCATTCATTTTTTCACAAATGGTTGAATGAGCTGGTAATTACAGTTATGACAGATTATATATTTAAATTGAGACAGTGTCGATTTGTAGAGTGCGTAAGAATGTAAACACACCAATTATTAGCACAGTGTGAAGGACGCGTAGGAGGCTGTAGAGGTTAAAGGGTAAAGTTGTGTTTGGATTGATGGAAGTAGGGAAAAGTGGAAGTTGAGGGAAAACAACGTAGACAACAACAGAAAGCATTGATTCTATATTATTTTATATCTTGACCTCCTAACCAGATCAAATAGTATGTTGTTCAAATGATCAACAATAAGAAAGTGTTGCAGACATTATTGTTTCTGACTAAAAACAACTTGTCCTTTGACTCCATGAAAGGAAATTGAGGAGCTGATGCAGCAGATCTATTCATCAACATCCAAAGTGGATCTGACCTTTGGTGTCCCGGACCTCTCCTCCGCTCTCCAGCAGATTCAGTCTCAGTATGACAGCATTGCTGCCAGAAACCTCCAGGTGCGGTAGAACAATGAAGCCATGTCACATTCAAACTGTGGAGAGTGCACCTTTAGAGTATTTCAGGATGATTATATGCCTCCCTACTTGAAGGAAGTGTAGCAGCATGCGAGAAACAGTATGCAAGACAATACAGAGCAGATGCACGATTTATCAAAGCAGCTTTTTTTGATTGCTCTTCCTTAGGAAATGGACGCTTGGTACAAGACAAAGTTCCAGGACCTGAACAACGTGTCGGCCAAACGTGCTCAGAGCGCTCGAAGCGTGCGAGAGGAGATTGCGGGTTATAAGAAAGACGTGAGTATGATTTTATTAAATTTTTTTTAGTCTTGTTGGTTGTCACGACCGCTTCTCCTGAGCACTAACATGTTGTGCGTATGAGTAGATCACCAGCAAGGAGCGAGATTTGGAGGCACTGAGGACAAAGAATGAGTTTTTGGAGGCTCAGCTCCGTGACGCAATGGAGAGATTCAAGAAGGAGGAGGATGACTTCCAGGCAAGTCAGCTGACTTACACCTTGTAGGCCTAAATCGAAAGGGACAGATTACTGGGGAAAAAATGACTTTGATTTTCTTTGATCTTAAATGGCATCCATTCATATTTGGTCAAACTTTTCAATTATTTATGAAGCACAAATGAAGCGCATATCAGCTATTCTTAATGAGTATAAATATAATTTTCATCTGGCCTCATGTTTCTCCCAGATAAAGATTTTCTATTCTGTTCTATTCTATTCTATTCCAACAGGAGCGTATAGAGGCAATAAACTTAGATCTGAAGGTGACCAAAGAGAAGATCGCTCTGCTGCTGCGGGAGTACCAGGAACTACTGAATGTAAAGATGGCACTGGAGATTGAGATCACCACCTACAGGTAAACAACAGAGCCAATCACCATGCCAGTTCTTCAATATGTTAAGTGTAAAATGTTAAAATGCAGCTTTATAACTTTATAAAGCATTACTGCACACAAGATATTGTTAGCTGTGTATGCAGCATTCATTTTTATTTCACTGTTTCTATCTGGCAGGAAGCTGATTGAGGGGGAGGACAGCCGTCTGAGCACCATGGTCTGCACCATGTCCCTGACAGGAGGAAGGCATGTCACTGCCAGCATTGGTGTTAGTGGAAGTGGAGCCACCAGTGACCGGACCAGTGATGAGGCCGAGAAAGACCCGGGCGCTAACAGAGAACGAGCGGAGGTGATGTCTTCAGAGAGCCACGCAGAGGGGCAGGCGACTGAGATGTCTGAAAGGAAGACTGTCCTCATCAGGTAGGTGGTGACTTGGCTGCACAACTTTTACTCTCATTGATGCTTTTCTGCCAATAGGATCTCTCACTATACGCTACCCAGTCTATACAGCAATCTTCATCTTATTTCTCCACCCTTTTCTCCCAGAACAGTTAAGACAGATGAGGACACTTATGAGAGCAACACACAGGAGCGCACCATCAAAATTTCCGGAGCGGCAGACGACACAGACGGGGAATAAATCAAATTTTTCTGACTGTACACCAAAGTTTCCCATTGTTATTTATTCATACAATGCATTGAGATGTCTTAAAAGTTCACTGTGAATTTAAAAATTACAAGTTATACAAGCAATACAAGCTTGTTTCAAGGAATGTATCTTGATTTAGTATTCTCACATCATGATGCAGTACCCCTCTCTGTGTCCCGCCTCCCTCCCTGCTCTTAACTTTCTCCCAGCCTCTCATTGCTTTTCTGTTAGCTCTTTCTCTGTTTCTCTCTTCCTCCTGTGCATCAAAAGCAAATCTTTGAACGCAGCGAAATAAAAGCAAGCAATCATGCCCATGGTGTGGTCTTCATTTGATTCAGCAGATAACAGGAAGTGTTCAGTCAGTGTCTCCTCAAAAACCGAAATCATAATGTTCAGAAAGGTTTATGTAAAGTAAACACAAAAACTTTTCTCTTTCTTCTTTTCCTTTATTTGTTGGTTGGCTGTAAACCATAGCAGCACAATCTTTCCAGTTAAAGTTCAAAGAGGTACAATCAGCGTAACTGCCTCATTTAAATTTACAGTTCACCATTTCAAACAAAAATCACTGTTCCAGTTGGTAGTGCTGATCAAAAAGGTTCCAGTTGGTAATGATATGACCCAGACTTCACTGACATCCACATTCCAATCTACTTGTGATGGAGTGCCTTCATTTCTCATAAAATACAATTCAATTTCTTTAATATAGTTCTGTTACATAATAGAAGAAGTATTTTACAATCATACTACAGTAATCTTTTTTTTTGAATACACTAAGCCCAGTGTGGCATTAGTGAAGCTCCTTTTATTTTCTCCCCTCATATATCCCCTTTCTTCACAATGGCAGAGAAATAATAAAAAAGCATAGAAAACTTCAGTAAAGTAGTGTAATTTACAGTAAAAAAAAAATCATTTGGCACCCCACAAAAGGCAATGTTGAACAGTCATACCTTTAAATTATATTATTAATTAGGAACACATTTTTCAAAAACATTGGATTGTTCAATACATTGCATAGACTTTACATTCATGAATTTGTTCCTCTAGCGTAAGGGTTTGGGTTCGTCCCCTACTCCCCCTGCAAGGCGATACACTGCCAGGCTGACTTCATGTGCCAGGGCGTCAGCACTCTCCTAAAACACAAATACAATATGCACAGCATCAGCATTATTCACTGTGCAATCACATCCTGAAGCATTGTTGCACAATGACACTCGCAATGTCAGAGAACGAGAACCAAATGTCACAAATGAAAAATGTCAGAGAGAGAAAACAACACAAAGTGGAAAAAAAGTCAGTGTTGGTTCCATTTCCTCACCTGGGTGTCTGCCTCGGCGTACACTCTAACCACATCCTCCGTCCCAGAGGGTCTCACAAAGGAACGGGCCTGTTTGTACTTCTTCACAAGGCTGTCGATGGCCTCCTGCAGTCCTGCTGGGCTCACCGCCCGCCGCTCCGCATCCGTCGTGTCGATCACCCTGCGGTCGGACACCTGCGCAACAAAGCAGCACACGACTGCAGCTTAGAGGGAGACAGAGAGATGGTTGCTTGTCAAGCCAAGCGACTACATTTTAAAACGGCTGGTATCTCAACAAAAATATGCATCGTAGGGGTTTCCCCAGCAACACTGATGGAGAGACGTCCACAGAGCTCAGCAATATGGGTGCTACATTTTAATAAAAGAGGACTTTCATCCATTCATTCACTCCATCCATTCATTTTCATAAAGCTTTCAGGCCTTAGTTTATCAAATCTACAAACTTTTGACTATTTTCAAGGGTCCTAGAAACCCTGAGGGTGGCTTTTCTGTAGCTGACCTGCACTCCAACCTATATCAATACAGGGATTAAAAAACGATTAGATTCTATAATACATGAACACACACGCACCTTGACTTTGAGCTGCCTATTGGGCAAGTCGCTATAGATGGCGTCCCACTGATGGACAGTCATACCCTTAATGGCTAGTATAGCTTCAATCAGCAGCATGTCAGAAATGGCATCACCCACAGTCTACAGAGGAAGAAAAAGTGAAATCCAATCAGCGATCACAAAAATATTGTCTCTTCGTGTCATCACTGTGCAAGATCTGCAGAGACAACTAATCTTGCTTCACATATCTCATGCAACAAAGAGTCAGTGCAATGGTTATGGAAATACTGTAATGCAGTGATTGGATGTTGGATCTATGTGTGTCTACCTGGTTGATGAGGTTGATTGTGTTCTGCAGAAGGAGAGCTGCACTCTTCCTCTCATCGCTGGATGTGGGGTCCTCAGACTGCTGCTGGATCTTGTTCTCAGCTGTTTCACTGAACAACACCTGACCACAAGACAAACACACTGTGACACTGGCTTCAATAGTGATTGCAAACCATGTAACCAAAGATAAATTAATGATTCAGCAATGAACAAAACCAGTTATAGAACCACAACACAGATACAATATGAGATACAGGAACATAATCCCACAAAGGCTTTTTTTTTAATCGTGGTGGATTATTATTGACACTTAACTTGTTTGTGTGTGTGTGTGTGTGTTTCAGTGGTCTACTCACAGTTCCATGGCCGTTGGCTTCAAAGTACACACCTATGTCAAACTCCTGGGCTGCATGGTGGAGATGCTTCACTCCAGTCTTAGTACATTTCACTATTACCTAAGGTCACAAAACAAAGTGTGAGCTCATTTATATGAATGAAGACATGAAAGGAATGCATTTCAAATCCTCGATCATCATACTTTGTGCATGTGTGTTTTCTCACCTTCATAGTATCTTCCAGATAGCGTGTTGAGCTGCCATTAGCGTAAGCTGTTTGCACCACTGCTATCTTCAGGTCTAGGCCAGCCTATAGGTACACATCCAAAAACAGTTTAGTGAATGTGTGTTGTGCATGTACTGTCTGTTTGTCCTCAATGAAGAGCCTATCAATTGTTCATGTGCTTGTGAATGTGTGAGTGCACCTGTGTGAGCAGCTCCTTGAGGAAGGTGCTGATGAGTGTAGCGATTTTGTCTCCATCCAGCAGATGAAACTCTCCTTCAGAGTTACCGTAGTAATATACGATGCGGTCAGCATCGCCGTCAAACGAGCAGCAACGGTCCCCTGCATTCATCTCAACACCTTCACAGAGAGAGGAAGGAAGAAAGAGGGATTTAGCGGAGACTCTGAGACATTTTCACTTGGCCAATTAAAAACCAGATAAAAATGCTCAAATCTGAAGGCAAATGTCAAATGAGATTCAGATGGATTGCAGGGTTTGGATCAGAAACAGTCAATATTTGATTCATTTGACTGATCAACGGTCTCCACCTAGTGGTCAAGCACTGCATCTTTAGCCCTGATAAGGATTAGTTTTACAGGGGGACGTCAGGCAATTTAGTGTATTGCAGACGTCCTCAGTGATTTTCATCCTGTCAAAACTGACCATGTCTGTGTTTTTAACGGACGAGCTCTGTGTTAATACACAGCAAATTACCTACTGTTTTTCATCAAACTCAGAGGTCCTCTGATACGTTTAATCCCATCCAGAAGGAACAGGTTTTTTCTCTTTTGACCAGTTGTTTAACCGCTATCGAATACTGCAGGCCCTATTTGATTCATTTATTATTCTGGAGTGCAAGAACATGTTTTTCAGTGAAACATGTCCATACACTGCTGTATAATGCTCCCACACTCTAATTTTGAACAGTTTCTGACTTATTTATCTGGCATGGGGAGTCTAACAACTCTTAACAGGGGCCATATCACCTGTTAGGAGTCTATCTTCAGAAACACAAGGAAAAAAAAAGAGAGCGAGAGAAGCATCGCAAATTGCTGAGATGTGCCACTGTACTGACAGCTTCAGGTAGCCACTCCCATCTCTGTAATGTCAGAGATAAATTACAAAGATTCTAGTCCCATCCAAATGGGTACATGAAATTTATGTCGGTAATTAAAGTTCAAACATCATTTGGAAAACTTCCGAATAGGGCTTATTATTTCCCAAATGACAGACCAAAGGTCTAGCTGTATCAAATCTATATTTTATATTGTCAGAATTATTTATGACTTTATACTGGTACTAAACCAAAACACAAATATCAATTTAGATCAGCAACAAGGTTTATAAACTAATATCGGTCAGTGTGCCATGTGTTATCACCAGGTCAGTATCTGAAAGGCTCCGGCCAACAACCTCATATCTTTGGTCATTTCAAAACACATGTACAGGAAGTTAATTGGGGGCCTGGTGCCAGTTGTCTGTAGTTATCTGTTACTGCTATTTTGCCTACTTGCAAGACCTGTTTGAACTCACTGGGAGGGGTGCGGTTAGACCTGCTGAACAGGTGAGACTCTTTTTGATACAGATTCTCATTAGTCGCTGGAGGGGGGGCTTTAATATGCAAGAGGAGATGTCCAAAAATAAAAGTTATCACACTGATGACATTCTGCCACACTACTGTGATGTCATGTAATGTATATCTAATGTATATGCTTAATAACACATCTATCATATGTTCTAATCCTAGTGCTAGCAGGAGAGAAGAGTACCACTGTGAGGCGGGAGAAAACCATCCCTTGTTGAGGAAAATGTTTACAAGTTCAAGCTTTCTCCATTAAGCTTGTCTATACTTTTAGATTGAATGAAGTATCAAATGGCTCCAAAGGACACCTTGTTTCGACTTCATTCTGCTCTACTGACACCACTATTTCAATTCAGGAAAGTCCAGTCTCACCTGTTGGAGCTTTTTGCTGCACTTTGACATAATCGGCCCCACACTGGTGGTTGAGCTTTCCGCTGCCGTCGTTGAAGAGGGAAATCTGCAGCTCCTTCTCTAAGTGTCCCTCCATCTCACGCAGCTTCAGAGCACCGATACCATTAGCACCATCCACAGAAAGGTGCTTCTGGTCATCTGTACGGTTAGGCACCTACCAGAGAGCAGAAGATGGAGGGGGTGTGAGGGCAGGGAACAGAGTGATTGGTAGATTGACAGATAGATGGATGGTTAGATTATTGGATACATACATAAGGTCCTGCTTTTTTTATGATATTAAGTATTTCGTGCACAATTAGATGTGTGATTGCATGCAAACACACAAACACAAACACAAGTGCAGGTGCATGAAGACAAGAAGGGCACACACCCTGTTTTCTTACATTCTTGGTGAGTTGAATGAAAGCTTGGGAAAGTTTGCGGTAGTATCCCTGCACTGTGGCCTCTCCATATTGACCCTGTGTGTTCTGACAGCGCACCATGTAGTGGAGCTGTGGGGTGGTTACTAACCCATAGTCTGATAGGACAGGGAGAGAGGAGAGAAGAGATTTTATAAAGATTATGAATATATTATAAATGGATTAGTATGCAAACAATTAGGAAATCACAAAATGAAATACAATTTTGATTAACATACCTTTGCTTTGACCACCAAGAGCAGAAACTCCATCCAGCACTGCTTGTGACAGGCTGGCACTGCTGCTCCTATAGTTAGAGGAAGAATGGTATTTTATTTTTGAACTATTAAAATGTTGAATTTATTAAAATGCCAAGTTATCTAAGCCTGTATTTGGGTGCTTGATTGGGAAACTGCAATGCAAGACAGCACATTCAAATATAATTCAGTCATTTTGCCATGATGCAGTTTGATCACATTTCTAAATATCATAATATCCACAGTAGCATCATCTCAGATATATTAATGCACAAATAAAATAATGTGTGTTAAACTTTTTGTATAGGGATCAGCTGGTCAAACAAATCTAAACATTTATATTGTATTCTTCAGCCCTGCAGGATGTTCTCCATATGGACTGAAATATTTGTCTGTCTCTCTTCCTCCGTGCAGACAATTAAAGGCTAAATATTAATAATTTTACAATGCTAACAGGTCCTTAAAAAGAGACCCGTAGCAACAATACTGTTAACTGTAACTCGATGCATCTGTGGAATCCAGAGACCTTGTTAAAAACAGTTTTTAAGTGTTAGGGCACATCTGTATGAGAAATATTCCCTAACCCTGTTAAACCCATACCTGGTATCTCTGCCTACAAAAACATTTGCTTCCTGGGTCAACGTTATGGCTTCCTTCTTTATAATGTCTTTTAGAGCCGTCAGCAAATCTTCTTGCTCTGCGTTGGCCAGCTGGGAGGCGTAGCCTTCCCATGCCGGGGTCACCATCTCCCCCATCGGGTCAATCAGCTTCACCCCGTTGTCTTCCTACACAAGGCAAGACAGAGAGACAGACAGGAAGAGACGGGAGGGCAGTATTATGATTATTATGGCTGTGCATGGTAAGCAGGATGGGGGGCAATTTAGGACAATAAAATAGTTTTTAAATGATAGTACATGTATGTGTGTGTGAGAGACAGAGTGAGAGAGTGCAGACAAATGGAGGAAGGCAGAGAAGAGGACTAGAGAGGAAGAGAAGAAATATGATACCTGGCTTAAATGAATATAAATCAATACAAGGCAACCTTCCTATAAAAATATCAACAGAAAAATCAACCGCAGCTTGTGCTGTGCTGTTAAACAGCACTGTAGGATCAAAATAAACAAGGATATAGATGAATCCCTTGATCACCTCAGGGTTGTGCGATGCAGTGACCATGACTCCAATGGTGGCTTTGGTCTTCCTGGAGCGCAGCGTGGCCAGCAGTCCCATCCGGAACATGATGTGGTCCAGCTGTTTTGCGTTGGTTCTGAAACCAGCCGTGCCATAGTGCAGGACCAACCCCGGAGGCTTCGGATGCAGCGTGGACTTCTGGGATACTTCCTGAAATTCAGCCATCACGGCAAGTGTGTCTAGCTGCTCCCTGCAGCTAGTACAAAACACACCCACAGGGCAAGAGAGATGGCAGATTTGTTTACAGAAATTGGGGTCTATAACCTATTTCAAAATAAACAGACAGTTAATACCGATATGGTGAAACAAAGGCTTACTTTAATACATGAAAATAAATGGGCACACAGTGTATTATCTAAACCAAAACTTAGAACATTTAATTTGATAAAGCATCGTTTTGGCTGTGAAAAATATGTTTGTGCTCCACTATCTAAAAAACAGAGATCGCTGTGTGCACAGCTTCGGTTAGGCATCTTGCCTCTGCACCTTGAGACTGGCCGCTATCGTGGGATAGCAGAGGAAGAGCGCCTCTGTGCTTGTGATTTAAATGTTACAGAAGATGAGTTTCACTTTCTATTTCACTGCCCTCTTTATCATAATCTACGTGTAAAACTGTTTAGTAACTGTGAAAACCCTGATTTATTTTGGCTAAATGATGGAGATAGACTTGAATGGCTTTTTAATTACAAGTTATTTGCACTGTCAAGCTTCTTAGAAAAAGCATGGGATATGCGAATGAGGAGAACATTTATTTAATTT
>OMLF01020781.1:8629-47610 GCA_900302615.1 Holocentrus rufus
AAAAGGTAGATGATCATTCGTGTCTGGATATGAGTATTTCTTCCCTTGGCAGTAATATATCATTTTGACAAGTTTATATTGATATTGCTGTTTCTACATGTTTCCATATATGACCACGTCTCTCTCTCTCTCTCTGTCTCGTTCAGCACAAGTCAGCATTAACAATGCGCCTGCTTTGTAATCCTGCTCACCCAAAGAATCGAACTATTATGCACGAGAAATTTGGAATTCCACTTCCTGAATTGCACAAGAGGAGCACAAATCCAGTGAGTAATCTGTTCATGAAAGTGCAAAACAATGTGCAAAGAGACCTTTTTAGATCTGTTTGTCATGGCATCAGCAAGATCTCAGACTCTGGGCCCCAAAAAGGTTTAGTGCACAGTATAGACTTTTTTCACAGCAGCCATTTTGACACAAAATAGTAGGTAAACACAGGTATCGCTAATCACATTAATTCAAGTTCTATTTAAATACAGAACCTTAATTAATGTGATTAGCAACACCTGTGTTTACCTACTAATGCATGTCAAAGTGCATGCTGTGAAAAAGGTATATTCTGTAGCAAGAGTTTGCTGCCTCTCATATAATACATACAAAGACAGCCATGCTGGAGTAGCTGTTGTTGTTCATGTTGTGTTTAATTTGTGTGCTCCTCTGCTTACATTCAAACTGTCTCTGCTGTATCTTGAACATTTGAAGACAGCACAGAGATGTGCAGTGCACTTGCACATAGTGTAACTGTGAGAAGGGTAATGTGAATATCCAGTGGCCCACTTACTGTGCAAAAGTGATTGACAGGTGAAATGGGTAGTCTTAAATATGTCTGTACCTGTTTAGTGGGGAGAGAGGCTGATGTCTGCTGAGTAATGAATGCATGGGGAAGAAGAAGCTTCTCTGGCGGTGTGTTGATTTGGTCCTGATTGACTCCTGCTGTTTGTACATTCTAAGTTTCTAGCTCAAGTGGTGACCAGGGTCAGTGACAATCTTTTCTGTGCACTACCTCACCCTTGAGCAGATAGATATAGGAAGGTATGGGAAAAGTTATTTGTACAGGGATATAGGGGGAAAATGTAATTTTTGTAATCTCTGTCGTCTACTTCTGTTGCTGCTGTGTCTCCCTGAATTTCTCCTTTGGGGGATCAATAAAGACTACTCTTACTCTTACTCTTACTAGAACTGGCTGAAATATTGTTGTAACCTGTTTGAAGTACTGGATGTGCATTGTTTTTTTCACATCAATTACTACAGCAGTTCCAAAAGTTTCCCGTAAGTTGTTAATTACAGAAAAAACTTTCAGTTGCTCACTTGTGAATTCCTCAGCTCTCACTGTAATGTTCTATGTGATCCAAGCAGGTCAAAGCACTTAGAACTTGCAAATGCTGTTTGACCGAGGTCTTCCCTGGAGCCATGCAGGCTTTCAATGGAGGGGAGGTGACAATCAGTTGTGCTTCTCCAATGATGTATTGGACTTGGTTGTTGGAGAAGACACATGGAGCCATTTACAAGACAGTTACTGTATGGAAAAGGCGATGGTTACTTTGACCATGGCTGTGTATAAATGAAGCAGTACTACACAGGATAAGTTGAATGTCTTTATTTGCTAGAGGGAGTAGGTCATGTAGAGTCTTTAGATTGCTGCTTGGCCCTTCTTAGTAGAAGAGTTGATGTTCTCGTCCCACCTGAAGCTCATCATTGCTGGAGATAACACCTGCCAGAGCATAAAGTCTTAAACTATCAGAAATATCAGGATGATCTCATAGCTTCTCATTTTTCTCTTTGTATGGTGAGAAATTGATTTCTTGTGTCCTGAGCCTATATCAATTGTAGAATACAACACAACCCTCAAGGAAGATTTGATTAGGAAATATTACAAGAATTTCTGCGACAACTGGGATGAACTGGACATCATTGTTCTTGTCCCTGATGCTCCCTTAATCCCAAGAATAGACACTTTATGCTGGAGTGAAGAGTGATGGGAGAGGTCTGTATTAATAGATGATTCAAGTCTCCACACTCAGTGAGAGACAGTGACATAAAGGTCACTTGGCTTAGTGATGACAGCCAGCACTTATCACAGCAAACAAATTAATCTTTGCAAAGGTCGGCATTAGTTTTAGATATATTTTATACACTCTCCTTTCCAATATCTTTCTGGGCATCGATGCCTGACATGAGAAATAGAGGCCAAGACTGTCACTCTGATACAGGAGAGGATGGAAGTGCTGGCTGCAAAAAGCGGGAAGCAGCAGATTGCAGCACATCAGCATTCTTCTAAAGAAACAGGCGCCTGATTGCTGTGCTATGGGCTACTGGTTTACAGCTGTCTCAGGACAGAAGTGGGTACCTGCTCCAGCATGCCAATAAGACAGCCGTAGCTTACCCAACTGCTAACCACTGGCTCTCTGCCTGCTGCCTCTTCCTGCAACTCAGGCCAGCTCTTCTCCACTCTCCTCATGCCAGGGAAACAGCTTTTGCATTTTAGCAATTTTACAAAGGTGCCACCTTTTCCCAACCCCATCTGAAACAGATGTGTGCCTTTGAGGGGAAGTTCTCTCAGCACCTGGCTACTACCTGTGGTCTGTCAGAGAGCTCAGTGGTCTGAGGAGAAATAAGGAGGAGGACATCAGGTGACAGGTCTGGAGGATCATCAGCACAAACTTTATAAGTGTTTTGTGACTGATGCGACACCTGAATCCATTTCTGTAGAAGGAAATTGTGGCTCCACCATCAGCAGTGGCCTGTGGATCTTAAATTAGGCCATATAAAATAACTTTAGCAATATAATGATGTACAGCTTGGTTTGTTATTAGTTTTTAGTAGTGTGTTTTCAAGATGTAGAAGTTCAGCAGTGCAGATGAACGAATAGTCTTAGTGTTTTAACCTGTAGTCTTTGCCAGCTGGTGATTAATTGCTGCAGTAAGCGGATTATTGGCCAGTTTGCAAATTTGTCAATGCTTCTCTTATGGCTCCTCCACTTCTTAATGAATGCAGAAAATCTATTGTGTGTAATCATGTACACTATTCTCTCCACCTCCTTCATACCTGTTTTGCCAGAAAGTCATATTTTATGACATGAACAAGGTAGAACAGGTCTGATTAATGGGTGGATGCTTCTTAATCTTTTCTTGAAGGGAACTAAAGTAGTTAAAGTAAATGGTAAATGGCAGTGGCTTTTCTGGACTTGACTTGATCCTCATAGAGAGCATACACTTATTTTACTAAAATAGTAATGAGTGCTAAAATGCTTTTTTGGAGGCGCCCTAGTGGTTCAACTGGCAGACTTATCAGTGAGACTTAACTTACAGTTCTTGTTGCATTGGCATGGATTCAGTTCTGGCCCGGGCCCTTTGCTGCATGTCATTCCATCTCTCTCTGCCCTGTCTTTCTTTTTTTTTGTCCACTGTGCCTGTATAATAAAACGGAAATGCCCCCTTCCCACATTCTGTTTAGGAAACACATCATAGAGTCATCACAGGCCCCACAGTTGGCCTCCTCTCTGTTGTCCCAGAGACACTTCCCAGGCCTGAAGAAGACATTAAAACAGGTAAACAGACATTTCACCAACTCTCAACTGCACTCCGTACAAATGCTCATTGCTTTGAGTTTAATGGCATAAGGTTACTGTAGAGTGCATCATACTAGCCATTGTAGGAAATCAATACCCCTGCAAAAAGGCATAGCCAGAGGTCAAGGGGAAATCTGTGGTCCATTTTGATTTTATTTTCAATTTTGATGTTAATGTCAGTTTTTTTTCTTTTGGTTAAGTTTTGAAATGGGTTTGATAGATAGTAAGGCTTCTGTGTTGTTTTGATCACCGAGCACATTGTATTGAAAGTTGCCGTTTATTTGTAAAGTAAAAATGAAAGAAAGAAAGAAAGAAAGAAATGCACAAACCTCCCTTGATGAAGAAAACAGCACTTGATGCAAGTTGTGTATATTAATGTATTAAAACTAGTTACTAGCCTTAGAAACTAACTAGAAACTTCCTTCATCGGTGCCAGATGAATGTTTGCTTCATGCTGTGATCCAGCACAAAGCTTCTCTTCACCCCAGAGAGGATTCCTGTTCTTCCAAGATGGGTGAGTAGTTCTCCAGGGACACTGCAGCAGATCATGCACTTTACCTGCCTCTATTCCTACAATATTCATTTCATAAATTATTTAGAACATGTCACACATAGACGCATTACTATAAGTATGTTCAATTCTGGTCTACAAGTTGTTGTCTTTTACCTGGTCATTGTTAATACTTGGATAGGCAACAAGAAAAGTTCTCTCCTTGGGAAATATGCATTTAGGAATCTTGCCATGGGAACCTAACAAGAAAAGCCCTGCTGTTGTAGCAGTACAGCCTTTTATGAGATCGCATTGCTACAACACTCGCTATAGTACATCCTCTCCTCTGCCCTGCTGTTATCTGTTGTTTCTGTCATTGTCCGGTTTTGGTTCAAATCCCAAACTGAGTCATCTGTAGTTAAAAATAGATTTGACAGTGATGGCTGGTTGCACCCGATTAACCACAGGTATTGATAGAGTACAGTTGAGCTTGTCTGTTTTTGACTTCAGGCCTGACAGGCTTCAGGTCCAGGTGTCATAAGCAGCTGACACAGGGAAAGGGACCTGGACCGACCCATGAAAGAACTGGCAGAGAATGCACGCCCACCTGCACCACCAGTGTACCCACACCTCCTCCCTCTGCAGCGTCCAAGAGCACAGGCTGCAAGAGCGTGATGCAAGCCACCAATGGTCTTACCCCTGAAAGCCCTAAGGTATAAAAACTGAACTAGTGTCAAGTAAATGTTAAATTAAATCAAGAAAGAGGCGATCATAGACAGGATTTCATTTTTGGTGAATGATTTCTGATTTCCGTCAGTTATCATTGTTTTATTGAATACTAGGGTGGCTGCTTCTCACTTAGTTCCCTGTGTTCTGCAGAATCTCCCTGTTCTGGTTCCTGGAGCCATCAGCAGATTCCCTTTCACCATCACAAAGGGACGGATCGACCCAATGGCTGCAGATTTCTGCCACTTCAAACAGCACTATTGCCTGTGCTGGAGCAGTGTGGTAGATGCTCTGGAGGCCCTGCAAAAGCTGCTGAGGGAGTTTGCTGTGCCACTGGCTAAAGTGTGTGGGGAGCAACTGGCCGACTTTGGTCAAAGTTGGGACGCTGGCTGGAGGAGGGCTCCTCCACTGATGGGCATCCTCTCAGTGCTTGAAAACAGGGAGGAGGTGCTGGGTCTGGTGTTACTCCCAGGTCAGCGCTATAAGGGAGAAGGAGGCATGGAGGCAGCTGCCATCCGGATCCAGTCCTGCTGGAGGCGCTACTTAGCCCGGACAACCTACCTGCGCCATTGCCGGCGCAAGTGGGCGGCAGGGACCATCGCCATCTCATGGTTGATGCACGCTCAGATGCGTCGTGTCAGGAAGGCCCTGGAGGCCAGGCGTTTCAGACAGCTGGAGAATTACCGCAACAGAGCCCAGGTAAGACTGCTTTTATCCTTTATCTTTCTCTCTCTGCACCGCCCACCATTCACTATTTCTCTGTACTGTCACATTCTTGATCTGCCTGGCTTTGTTTCTCTTACTCTCTCTTTCTCATACTGCCATGCATTACGCAACCCTTCATTTATGACATCCGAGATAGAAATTATAAGGGTAATTATATGGAATTACGTGGATAACTCAAAATCAAAATATACACACATTCATAATTCTTTGTTAAATTAATATGAAAATAACTTATGTTAATGGCTTCTTGTGATTTTAACATATTTCACAAGAGACACGGAAAATACAATTTTCACATCTTTCTCAGCTTTTTCAAATAGAAAATACGATAGTTGATTTAGTCTGATGCATTTTAATCCTTTTTGCACATCAAAACTGAATTGATAATTAAATTTGACCATTAAATCATGTTAACCCAGTTTCCTATTTAATATTTCATTGCAAGTAATCTGGCAGAACCAATGGAACACAGAATGACTGATGATTTGTTTCTTTTTTGTTTTCTTTTCTTTCTTTTTTTTTTTTTAATACAATTTGTAATAGATTGCGATATTTTGCATTTTAAGCATCACAGGGGTTCAGGCCTTTTTCAGCTATAAAAACAGATTTTACTACATAACTGCTTTGCCAGCCAGGATGTCAAAACTTTTTTTCAGTATCTTTAACTGCACTCGGTCCAGATAGAGTGTTAAAATTCCAAGCTCATGAAATGAAATGTTTGTTTTGAATTACCCCTTCAAGAGCGCGGTCTAACATCACAGTCTTCCTCGATGCATAATGCGATGGGTTTTTTTCCCCGCTCAGTGCAGATGTCATGTCTGTGCTGTCATTCTGGCTGAACATCTTTGGGAACATTGACAGTATATTAATTAGTGCCTACAAGTTCATTTAGTTTTGCTACCGTTGTGTGTGTATACATGCACTAAATGTATGTTCTCACCCTTTATACATTCATACCCTGTTAATTAAGCCTGCTAATCTTCCCCTGGCAGTAGCATCATGTACCTTGCTGACTGAATTAATTGGGAGAAGATGTTTCTAAGTAAGAGCTTAATTTAATTAAGGTGGTATTTTATGCTTGGTTTGCTTCTGTTAGGCCCAGAGAGAGACTGGCTTGATGTGTTTTAGCTATGCAGTGATGTGATGATTTGTGTGTGTGTGTGTGTGTGTGTGTGTGTGTGTGTTCGCATGCACTCAGGCAATCCCCTCTCTGATCACTCCTTTTCTCCATCCCCAGCATCTGGCAGCCAACTGGAAACACATCCAGTCCTCCAAGAGGACCATTATCCACATCCCGTCATTAGGTAGCTCTCTCTGCCTGCTGCACACGCACACATCTGATCTAGCCGTAGTCATCCCCTACCCCACCACTCCGCTGCCCCAGTCTGTGGCCCCAGCGGAGGCGCCCTGTCTCATTCAAATGGCTCTCTGCAGGAAAGCACTCAGAGGATGATGACAGCCACCGTGCCAGGGAACCGAACAATTTAGTGTCAATCGCCACTTAATTTGCAGATTAAGCAAATTAAAAGCGATTATGTTGAATATTTGCAAATAGGCAGAAAGGTCTTACTCCACTGATGAGGAAAAATAAAATAAAAGAATGAAGAAGCTACTCCATTTTTGAGCTAAACACAGTGCAAACTATGTTCGTTTCTTGTCCTAATTTCACCGTGGTGCTCACATTTAGACTGTAATCAGGCATGTGCATTGTAAATCATTGAGCGATTGTCTAAAATTATTAAGCCTAATTACTAGCAGATGGAATGCTTTATTTGCACTTGGGGTGGCTATGGAGAGTGCTGTGTGAGCAAGGATAATTAGAAAGTTGAACCCCATTGTTGTTAATTAGCATGAATCCAATCATTTAATTACCTTGATTCATTTGAGGATTCTCTCTCAGGCAGAAATCCAGACAGGCATAGAGTGAAATCCTGGAGATATCACTGGATGTAGCTGGATGGTGACTGGACACGATGCAGCAGGGATCCTAAAGCACCACATACGCCGTACTTGCTAGTTATTAAACAGAATTAATCATCTGATTGCAGTAATGCAATAATAGACTTGACAACACCACCCACAAGCCTAACTGGTTTTCTAGTTGCTAAAATAGTTGAGGATGGCTTTACAAACCTCTAGATTTGGTATGATGCCAGTTACAGGAGACATGAGTCTTTAAGTTTGTGACCCTGTTCTTTGTGACAGGTTACACCAAGAACCAGCGGTTACGCTTGAAGGGGTTTGACGTCCTACAGAACATCCAAATAAGCAGACTGTATGATATTAGAGGTAGGAGCTTTGCATTGCCTCATCATCATACACACACACACATCAACTCCCCACACACTTATTACCATGATATTCCATTAAGTTGGATCCATAATATAATACTTGATGAAGTGTTTTTCTGTGTTTTTAGATGAAAATGTGGAGGTAATCTATGTATCTCCAAGGCATCTGGGGGAAGATGTCTTGCACTATTACACCAGCCTCCTGAAGCTCCATGGAGCCAGGGAGGCTGCTGGTGCAGGGCCCACTCAGTCTTGCATCAAACGCTTTACCATCCTCACACCTGATGCCGTAGAATATTTCTCAGTAAGGACAATCAACATACATTTTTTAATACAAATGCTTGTATTTTGTACAGATGTGCAAGTATTAATGTATTAATGTATTTCCAACATTATCTTTGATTCTGATGATGCTTAGAAAGCCATGAGCATCTGTAGTTTGGGTACTGTCCTGTAGAGGGTGCTAGAGGAGATTGTTAGTAAAGAGTTGTCCCATGACAGTGACACTGTGTTTGTCCATTTTAATATTTTTCATCTCCTTTTTGAAGTTTTTCAAAGGAAAATCTATGCTAGGTCAAGGCAAACATATCATAGTTATATTAAATAATCGTTACATTAAACATATTTCATGTATTTTATCTGGTTTCAATTAATAATTAGAATGCATTTGATTGGTTTTATTAACTCAGTGTTATTCTGTTAAAATGCTGCATTCTTTAGCCATTCTTCATTGTTTTGATTATTTCAGTATAATGGAATCAGGAGTCCTACTATATTGTGTTTTAACATCCCGTGTGTTTGCACTAAATTAAATGTACAACATGGCATGGTCTTCTTTATTTCTCCCTATTGATTTTCCTGCTGTTTGGTTGTTAAACTGTGCCAGACGTGTTGCTGAGATGAATCACTGCTACCCATGGCTGGCAGCGCATTCTGCCAGTGACAGAAGGGATAATTCCATGTGGATCAAATAAATACAGATGTGAAGTAATTAGTTGTATTCCCAAGGAGCTCATTGCAAGCACACATTAAAGATGTGAAGGATAGGGGAGGCCTCCCACCGGCAGCTTTTATCAATTCAACCTGCTGGAATACAGGAGAGGTCAAAACCCTGCTGGCTATTACAATAATAGATCTGTTGTGTGTACACAGTGATAAATCAGGTCAAGAAACAACCCTTGGAAGAGACACAGAGATCTCCGAGCTCTTGCGGTAATCTTTCCCCCCCTCCTCTTTCCTAGACCCATAACATGTGCCTGTCCACACTGCTGAAGTACAGCCCACGCACCTTGCAACGCATCAGGAACCGGATCCAGGGCAAGCAGGCCTATATAGTGGGTGGAGTGGCCCATGTGGATGACCTGGCAGTGGCTGACGAACTGGGAGTGCCAGTCTTGGCTCCAGAGCCGGCCGTAGCACAGCTGTACAGGACCAAGTCCAGAGGGAGGAGCATCTTCACTGGGGCAGAAGTTGATGTACCTCCTGGGCAGGGAGACATTAAGTCCCTTAACCAGGTCAGAGAGCAAAAACACACACGCACAAATGCACACACAGGGTCCACCACAGCATGGGGTTCCTCAGCAGTGTCAGATAACATGAAAGCAAACAATTACATGACTTTTCACTTGTAATTATATTTGTCATTTAGTTTTCTGACTTGCAAGTTGTTGTTTTTTTTGGTTTAGCTTCATGAAACACTGGCTGAGCTGATGGCGGAGAATATGGATGTGCAGCGCTGGGTGTTGAAAATGAACTCTGCGCATGACGGCCATGGTACGGCGTACTGTGATGTGCGCCATCTTAGCTGTTACAGTTGGGCTCTGCAGGAATACCGTCGTCATGGTCCTGATCTGTGCAACTCGAAATGGGTTCAGGTATAGATATGACCCCAAACGATTACATCATTCCCTCTCTGTCACAAAACTGTAGGATCACTTTTTCATGCACATTTTTATTGACTTTGTTGTACATATTCTTTCATTGAATTTGCTAACATTTTATTCTTTTATTTTTATTTTTTTTCATCTCTGTCTTTTCTTCTACCTAAAATGATGTTTTTTTACTGTTATGCCTTGCCTTTATGGCTTCCTCCAAAGTACTTTGCGACAAAAGTGCTTTTCAAATGTCGTTCATCACTATTATCATTATATCTGTACCAGTGAGAAGTCAGCCTTTTAAATCCAGACTCTTATAATATGTAGATATTGAAATAGAGTTTGTGCTCCTGTTTGAGACTAGACAGGTCACAAATGGGTTAGATCCATGCCTCTCAATGAATGAACCAAAGCACAGGTCACAGTGGGGTCAGAGAGACACCATCAGTCAGCTCAGAGTGTGATACCTTAACATGCCAGTCACAGTGCTGGTCCCTGTGGTACAGTATTTTCAGCATCATCCCCAAAGCTACACAGCATTAAATCAATACCTAAAATATCTGAGTATACACAGCCATTATCCTGTGAGGCACACCCATTAGTTAGTGTTAGTGTGTTGGAGAGGACAGTGAACTGTCCAGTGTTATTAATCCCCTCACTCATCTGACAGTGACAATTTAAATGCAATACAGAAATTCTGAGTCACTGAGCATTTTTTTCTCTGTACATTGGTGTGTATCTTAATACAATTATTGTGTAGATTAAAATCAATGAGACAGATTTATTACATAATTTTGCATGTATTACACGTCTTGAAAGTAGATTGAAATGCCAATGGCACTAAATACTTGAGTCCTTAATTGCAGCTGATGCTGGTACTTGAATCTGCTGTTTCTGGCTTCCCTGCATTGGATTTATCTCTGTGTGCATCCATAGCACTAATTTGATGAGTCTGTACCATTTATAATGGGAACCTTAGAATCCAAACAGAGTGAGAAGGCTTAATAGAATGAGAAAGCTGATTTATATCATTATTCCGTAAAAGATCAGCATTCATCTAACTGTTCTCAAAAGGATATATACAGATTTTATCTAAAACTTTTTCAGAGCAAATAATTTGTGCTTAATCAGTAATAAAGCATTTATTTAGTACGGTTGCAATCTGTACACAGCTTCTGAGCCTCTGGCGCTTATTTCTCATATGCTTACAAAGTAGCCTTTGATTTTCTGTCATGTGTTAATTACCGTATTTTGCCATTTAACAGGGAGCTTTGTGTAAACTAATTACAGGCTAATCATTGTGGGCTTGGAGCACAATGATTTTACTTTTTATTCTATTCCAAACAACAGCAGCCATCTCAAGTGTCTTACGGCTCACTCTGTTTTGCTCCTATTAGCTCCTTCTTTGATTCATAGTGTATGTATGGTGCAGGGCTGTAATTGTTGTGGCATCGGTGCTGTTAATTATGGCAGAGAGTGGCTGAGCCACAGCCAAGGTCCATAATGGTGGCTGAGGCAGCACAGGAAAGTAAATGGGGTTTGTTTCACCAGCTGGGGTCCCATAGAGAGGGAAGAGTGCCGAGGCCCCCAGTGTAGGCCGACAGCCGCAGGGCTTCTGGGCCATATGGACACAACACTTTAACTGGCCTTTATTCTACACCTTGCTCTTTTAATCAAAGGCAAACCCACATCCTGTGCTCCTCATAGGATGAGGGTTTTTTGTGTTAAGACATTGTGTTTCCTCAAAATGTACTCGCTCCACAAAATTTATTGTACTGTCCCTCTCCTGTTAGGCTTATGGTTATGTATACTGAAGCAGGCCATTCAAATTTTATGGTTTCTTTAGAGTGCTAGAAGCCTATAGAACAATGTTGTTGGTTATATTCAAACATATGAATATTTTATATCAATGTATTGCCTTGCTATCCTCTCCTCACAGCAGAAACTGTAGATAGATGCTCAAGCATGGCAGCATATTTTGAGATATAGCACTCATTACTGTGGCGCTTGGCTGAAAGAAGTAGACCTAATTGCAATAGCAGTGACATGTAGTGAATAGGATAGATACAATTCAGAATATTTGCAAACATTTAAGCATTAGGTTTATAGATGTTTAAAACTGTATATTAAAATAGTAGCAATTTAATAAATTATTAATGAAACACAAATTATTAAATAAAGCTTTTCAAATATTAATTCATAATTTAGTAGTTCATCGGCAAGATCATTGCCAAAAAATAAGCAAATAAGCGACAATTAAACTATATATTCTAAAATTATTTTTTGCACTTCATTGGGGTGTCCCATACTCATTCACTGTAAGAAGAGTGGGGGCAAAGAGAATAGACTTGGCTTTAGTTTAAACAGACTGTGTGCATATTTTTTAATTATTGCTTGTTCAGGGGGGGCTCAGCATGAAGAATAGCAGCCTGACTCACAGAGAAGAATACAAGAATGCCATGTGGTCTTTCAGAATAATACCAACCCTCCAATCCCTTCTGGCCATGGTAACGAAAGGCTGGAGGGCTAGAAAGAGGAGGAGGAGGAGAGAGCCCGTCTACACTATAGGAGCTTCCACAGAGGTCTAGAAGATAGTTTGTTCTTCTAAATATTGTGAGGCCCATGGCCTCCAGCACAATGTTTCAGCCTGCAGAAAGCCCCCCAGCCTCTCTCAGCATTTACACATAGAGAGGTTAAAGATGTGTAGATCTGCACCCATGCAATGCCTGAAGGGGGCTATACACACACTTAAGCACTCAAACACACAGCTTGCATATGGATCATTAGGCACAAGAGGGTAAAAATTACACCTAATAGTGTCAACAGATGGAGTATTTCTTTTTGTCATGCTGTGTACAAACAGATCTTGAGCAACACCTTTTTTAGGTTAAGTCTGTCAACAAAATGGGTCATTTGATAATCACCACCAGTAAGGAGTTAGAGGGACTTTTATACAGATGTTTTCTGTCTAAATACTGTGCAGTCTCTCTGTTTGCACAGAGGACATCCAATATCTGCTGTTCCTCCTGAATACATTTAATTCCAAAGAATCTGAAACATTTTGCTGTGGTCCACTTTCCTTCCTGTGCAGTGTTTTGCACAAAGAATTTTGCTACCTTCCCACTAAGATGTTAAATTCTCAACCAGGGATGAAACATAATAGAAGTGAAAGCAAGCCATATGTTACATTTAATATTAGTAACCCATATGTTTAACTTCATATTACACAAGGAATTAGTCATGAGCTGTAGGTAGAGCTTGAAGCTCTGTCCCTCTGGTAGCAGTGAGACAGTGTTATAGTAAATGAATGTGCATACAAAGTGTAAGGCTTGTCAGATTATGCCCCATCTCTTCTCAAGAGAATTTCTCAGTTCACTGTGTAATGGAGAGATGAAATGACAATCAAAGAGGCAGGGCAACATCTATTTTATTTATGACCAGATTGCTTGGTTTTATGTGGACACCAAGCAAAGCTTGAATCCTATCACAGGGTACTGTTCGCAGTTTAAGTCCAAATAATTTATTGCAAAATACCTCTCTTTCTTTTCTTGCTGTCCTGCTGTTTCTGTGAACTGCATAGGCAAAGTCCTGGGGTGAGCTTGCTCTTCCGTTGAAAATGGCAACCGTTCCCTTACACTTTTTGCCGCACCATTGTGTGCTTTATGGTTTGTGTAGGGAGAATCACTGTGTAGCATTTGACCTCGCCTCTTACAGTACTTGAATATGATGATGGCTGTTACATGACTGGAATATCAACAGCATAATCTCCAGTTCCATCTCCAATGAAGCCAGACAGAATATACTCAAAACAAAGTAATGCTCCAGATAGAATGATAAAAGAACAAAGACATTATTTCCATTCAGAATTCTGTGATGTTTTTGACAGGTAAGAAGAAAGATGGTTCAGTTTCACAGATTTTACTGTGTGCAACCAACATAATTTCCCTTATTACGTATAAATACATTATTACACATAAATGTATTTATTTATTGCAATTACTGAAGAATCAGCTCATCCATTTCAGTTGGACACTTTATGCAGTAAACAGGCATACAGCAAAATGACAGACTGACATTTAGCAAAGCCATAGTTGTTACTGTCACTACATTACAGCATGCTCAGACAAGAGAATGTACTTAAGTTGCCAAACTGTTTAAGGGACACCGAAAGCGAAAGTTGGCAATTAACAGCATAATTAAGTGGTGAAACCATTATGGTGTTTCCTAGTTACAGAAACAAGAGTGATATCGATCCCAGTCAAGCCCTGATTGATCCCCAGATAGATGGGGTTAGCTTAGGTATTCATCAGCCGCCCAGTGGAGGGAGTTGTTATTGAGGGCAGGTGCTGTCTCCATTGCTGTGAGTTAAAGCCATTAGACTCCTGAGGCCTTCTGATAATAGGCTGTCACTCACAGATAGACCCTCTCACAGTATCCATCAGACACTCACAGTGAAATTGAAGCAGCCACCAAAGGTCTCAAGGATAACAGCCAGTCACTGGAGTCATCCAGATAATCCAAGGGCATTTCCAGCAATGTGGTGGACACCTGGAATGCTATGATAATGGGACAAAATAAAGTAGCCAAGACTTGCTCTCTCGTGATTGAATGAACAAACGTGCATAGCGCCCTCAGATCTGTCTCCAACCGGGATCCAATAAGTCCCTTATGTATACACTTTAACTTTCCTTTCCACAGGAGCGTATTCTGCTCAAATATCTAGATGAGGTCCCGGAGTGGCTGGCCCATCATGCCCAGCCTGCTAAAACCTCCTGCTATCCCAACTGGGCCTGCTTCCTGAAGACCTTCCTCAGGCAAGGTCAGATGCCTATTGTCAGGCACTGAATGCTATTCACCAGGAAATACTACCATTTAGAATATGCCAACTGTAATTTCCTGTGTCCTTTTTTAGTGCCCAAATGTGGCTTATGTGAACTGACAAATTAATCCATTCTCCTGTTACTCTTGTTGGTTATTAAACAGCTGCTACTGCCAGGTTTGAAATGTTTGAATGAAACAGAGTGCTAACATCAAAAGAGAGCTCAGGTGCTCTTTTATGGGTAACCTTTGCTCTATGACTCAATCAACCTTGTCTCTACTGTAGCCATCGCTCTCCTCTCACTATGCGTGTGTGTGTGTGTGTGTGTGTGTGTGCAGGTGGGGTGGTGGAGGCCTACCCCCCTTCAGATCGTGTGACCTGTCTGACAGTAGATCTGCTGCTGGAGCCCGGGGGCGAGGTGACCATGCTGTCCTGCGGAGACCAGCTCCACGGCTCCCGTCAGCTGGAGACTATCGGCTCCTCTGTCCCCCAGACCTCCGTCTGCCCCTGCATCATGCGCTCCATCTGCACGCGCGTGGGCCGGGCCTGTCTGCAGCATGGTATCATAGGCTACATCTCGCTGGACCTGGCCACCTTTCTGAACCCCAGCACCTTGGAACAGGAGGTGAGACATGGCCAGGGCGAGTGGAAACCTTAGCTTGTGCCACCAAGATAAATATGATCAGGCTGTTGTAGCGCATGGCGTCAAAGCACTCCGCTGCAGATTGGTCAGAGAGAGCAATTTTTAGGCTGGATCCAGGATCCATAGGAGCAGATAGATGCCTCCTCTACTGCTCCCCTGGGACCTGTGAAACAGGCAAGGCAAACAGTGGGCACGTGGACCAAATGTTTCACAAGGCTATCTAATAAACTGTCAGGTCTTATTGTGTCAATACACTGATTCCACCATTTAAGGCTTGCCCTTTAACCTTACAACACCGAGAAACTCAGAGGCACCTATCTTTCAGACAATAGGTCATTCTAAAGTGATTTGACTGCTTCATGGGGATGCCCTGTCAGTGTTTAACCCCTGACTGGTTACTTGCACTGCTCCCTGAAATTTGTCTAGTTATTAAAACAAGACATCTTGGAGACCATATCACATTTGTCAGGGTTTAGTTTTGTAAAGACCTGCTTGATTTATGATATTGGAAATGGACTGGTTTATGATGGTTTAACCTCTACTCCTAACATGTGGCTACACTGACTGTCTATTGATCCAGAGCTGTAAAATGAAATACTTTCTTTATAATCAGGCCTATAAAATACTAAACCTGCAATACAGTGGAGAAAGTGGGACTGGGACTACTCCACAATTTTATAAAGGCACAGGAAAAAGAACACTGAAAATGTTCTTTGTTTTTTATTATTATTTTCTTCCAAAAGCGGTTCATTGTAGGGGTGCTACGGTAGATCACTGTAAAGAGTGTGTACCACATATTATCACCACAGCGGTGCAGGTTTGATTCCGACTCGCTTTGCTGCATGTCATGCCTCCGTCTTTCCCGTCTGTCTCTACTGTCACTAAAGAATAAAGCAGAAATGCAAAAAATAATCTTAAATAAATAAATAACAATGTAATTGTATGTATATATGTGTGCTTGTGTGTAGTGGATTTAATTCAGCGCATTTCACGGCTGATGTTGGATTTATTTTAGCATTCATAACGGATTCTCAGTCAAAAATGAATTTAGAGATTAGACAGTAGTTGAGGGCACTTTTGCCACTAGAGGGTAGTATCTTATGAATTGGGCACTAACAGACATTGTGAACCAAAGCAGTGTTAAACAGTGCAATATGAAACTTTGAATATTTGTGATTGAACTCAGTTTTCATAGTAGCGCAGCACTATTTCTGGCTGTTTTGAGAGATAAAATCCTGTTTTTTTTTCCGCAGAACTGTGTCTTCTAGGGCTGTGGATTGCACTTCATTACACCTCATAGTGATTGTCACATTTCAAGATTTCACATAGACAAACTAAGCTGTCCTTAAAGTGACAGAGCGTCTTGTGTCACAAAATGTGCTATTTCTCAAATTTATTAAAGTAACAGAAATGGTTCTTTCTGACCATAAATTGAATGGTTTCACTGGATTCACTGCCAGTGTAATTAGGAATAGACCGTAAACAGTGTATGCATCAATGGGAGGCAGATTTTTACCCATCTCCCCACACACAGCACCCAGACAGATGAGAGCCACATGGGCAAACCTGTCTGGATTTAAACATCAATTTAGATTCAAACCTGTTGCTAAAAGCCGCCTACTTTATTTGATGGGAAGAAGTGGGTCACATATGTTTGCCCTTGCAGTCTTTCCTCACATTGTGGAATGGCGGAGCCCCAGCTGCAGCATCAGGGTTTTTAATGAAAACGCAAGGCTATACAAAACAGGTACAATCCAGGCTTACATTTCCCACGGCTTTGTTAACAGCGACAATGGGACATTGGGGTATGATTTTTAGTGACTAGAGTGAATGGCTCTGTGGAGTGTGTCCATCACCCAGCCCCAGGTATCAGCCTGATGCATAGAAACTCACATCTATCCACTTTGAACTGCCTCCGCCAGCGCAGGACGCTGAGTGCAGTACATACTGCTGAACTGTTGCTACATGCATACGGACACAGTTTGGGAATTTTGTTTGACATTTTGACATGTTATATTTACAATATTGAATGTATATTCTTTCTCTTTTAGCTTGTGTGTGTAATTTATCTTTAGTGCGTTTTTAAAGTTTTTGAACATTATTGGAAAAAAGAAAAAAGAGAGAAATTGCAAAATTAACTTGTGCAGTTTACAAATTACAAGAAATTAATATCTTTTTCTTTAATCATTGTAAAAAAAAAAGTAACCCACAGCAAATATTTTAGTGCTATGTGCAACTAGTGACCTATATATCAGGATATTACAGGAAACAGTATTTACACATATACACATACGTATATTCTTTAAGTGCTGAAAAAAAAATATGACCCACCATTTTTAAAGATGATAAATGTTCCATTTTTTTAACTTTACTACAGTGTATAATATTACTACATTTAGATTTTAACTATGCTATACTATTACCTGAGCTCACTTTTAAAGGAAACAAAAACCAAACCTCAGATAACCTCAGTATAACAAGTCAATGCAACCTCTAGCTAAGTCATTCCTTCAAGTCATTCATTTTAATCCCAATATTTGTGAATTGTGAAATAAGAAAAAAATATATAAGAGAATTACTGCATTAAATGATCAGATATCCATGCACTGGTGGAGATAAAGCGCTCAGGTTGCAGAGAGTGCGAGGTTCATGAGGCAGGCAGCTATTTGTATTCAGTGGCAGGAGCGTTTACTTTGACAAATAGGAACAGCAAAGGGAGGCAGCCGACTGCCACTTAGTTATTAACAACTCCTTCACTAGTGATTTATTTGCCACTTTTGAAGAGAGGGCATAGCTATTAGGTTATTATCGTGAAAATTAGCCCTGTTTAAGCAGAAGGCTATGACCATACCTGACCCCTTAATATACTTATAATGATGCCATTTACCATACATATCTGAAGTTAGCTTCTTGTCGGACATGAGCCAAACAAAGTAGCCCAGGGCAGACTGGACCCAAATACTCATAAAAGGATCTACTTTGTGCACGTGTCATTCCACCACTAAAATACATATCTGTAGAGCAGAAACCATTTATGGCATTTTCCTTTCCCCTCAACATGGTTAATATTGTAAAGGGCCCAAAGGTGTTGGGACTGTGTTTTCTATCTGAATCTTTCAAATAATCAAATGATACTCTCTGGTTTGTATTCATTTTTCCTGACATATGCTCTGACAGATTTCATGATGTGCCATCTGCAGGTGTGGGCCATTGACCTGGACCTGGGATACAGTGATCAGCTGGCCATGACCCAGATGCTGCTGCTGATGACTGGTGGAACGCTGGATTGCCACACGTGCCGTTTGGACGTGCCAGTGCCAATCAAAGAGAAATCCTCTGCATGCCAGATAGCAGCCAAAGTACCATTTTCTGTCTGCTTAATGTGGCAGTATTTATTATTTTACATTTTCGTTAAACGTGCAAAACATTGATTACAATTTCATGCTCATGATTTTTGATAGTATATACTTTTACAGATGCTTTTTGCAAATTGTATTGTTAAGGTTTGACCTCAACGAGACTGAAAACAGCCAGTCTAAAGCAAGCAGAGGTTTCGGAACTAATTATTTTACCACCGCAGTAATCACTAAGATAGATCAGTGTTTTGCTCTTCATTTTTGTTAAATACAACTAAACACTGTAATTACGCACCGAGCTCAATTGATGTTTAGGTGCTGAATTCATTATCATTTTGATAGATGAGCCTAAATAATCAACACATTAATAATTCATACCATATTCATTATGCATGTGTATGCATGCTTGAACACCTCATCAACCTGGTGCCAGGCCTTAAACAATAGAGTTCTTTTATTAGCAGCATGCCTGAGTTTACGCTTGTTAATCTGCGACTTGTATTATTTTATCAAGCATTCTTTAGTTGGTGGCCCGGTGCTTCAGTACAGCATTTGAGCCACTGCAGTGTTTAATGGCTTTAGCAGTGGCCATCATTAGGAGCCTGCATATTACAAACACAATTAAATCCCTGCTGGACACTTTTATTGTTGTGTGAGGGTCGAGTGTTTGATAACTGCAAACACACGGCCATCACAGCGAGTTATGGGCTATCTCCTGTGCTTACAGAGGCTTAGTCCTGCTGCTGTTGTCTCCCAAAGGTGTCTGTGAACCGGGCACATTTTTATCCTTTTGAGCCCTGCCACTTTTAAGTAATCAACCTCTCTGATGTTACCTAGGACGCACATATTCTCAGATCACTTTTATTTCTTTACTTTTTTGTGGTGATATGTGTCATATTATTGTGCATTCTGCATTTATCATGAAATAAGAAAATTTCCAGTCCCAAAACTGTAGTTCCTTTGATTGGCATCATACAATTAAGTTCATCTTGTATTTGGCATGTCTTCCAAACATTAATTGTTCCTCCCCGCAGTTAATTAAGAAAGGCCCAACAGTTTACCACATGTGTCCCACACTCATCATGTTCACTAATCACACACACTCCCTGAACTCAACATTGACCCTAAGGACATGTATACATGGTTCAGCCATCTCTACTCTCGCCATGTTGCCACTGAATGCACCATGGCACCACCAATTACAATTTCAAGATAAAAATGATTTTGTCTCAGTTAGGATTCATAGAAAGGACTAATCATACATTCTTTATACAAGAAGCAATCATACACCCCATGGCATTTTTTTCATCTGCCAGTCTTTCTTGGTTATTGCTTTTCTTCCACAGCCTCCTGTGACCAGTCGTCATGCGCTTATTGGGAGTCGCTTGTTTCACACTAACCTTTCCATGGTGCACCACACGATGTTCTTTAAGATGTGCAAGGCTCAAGGCATAGGATTTGACATGAAGGTAAAACACTGTCAGTATTGACCCAAAGGCCTCATCAGGAAGATTACATCTTGTTCATTTTTGACAAACATTATATGATTGATTTAGTCTTCAGTATAGCACGACAGAGCTTTTCTTGTAATGTTCTCCTGACTGTTTACTTGTAGACGAAGCAAGGCAGTGTTTTTGCTCTCCATGACAGCAGTGAGAGATGCAGGTTTGGAATGATGTAAGTATTTGCATTCATATACACATTGTAGTTATACTTTTTCAAAATGGGAAACAACACCCCACTCCGCATCATCATACAGTGGGTCGTAGACATCTGTTCATTTACAAATAAATACATAAATATAATTTATTCATTCATTTACATGTGCACACACTGTAGAGCAAAACTTACAGTGAATCTATCTGATATCCTCTTCTGAGTATGTTTAGGTTTTGTTTTCTTCCCTCAGTGAGAATGGATATGCACATAAAATGACAGAGTATTAAGTGGATGAAGGAGTCATACAGACCGAGAATAGAGACACTTGTTTAAGAGGATTAAGATGTCATCTCTGGCTTTGCAAATACCATTCTAATCCCGAGCATTTTAACATATTTATCACACAAATCCTTTAGCTTACACAGCGCTCTAACAGTTAAATCAAGTTCTGCTCACATCTCCCCCTAAAGACTGAGGATGTTGTCAGCTGAAAGTTTTCATTTAACCACCACCACCACCACCAGATAAACAAGGTGATTGTTTCTTAGCCGGCAACACAGGGATCATTAGTAAACTCGTTTGTTTGGGGTGTCGTTAATAGAGCCGTCTCGGAAGATCTCCAGGGAGCCCTCGTGACCTTTGCTCGGAATCTGTCAGTCATTCATCAGGAGATATCGTCCCCTAAAATGCAAGGAGAGACTAATTTCAAGGTACCATGTCAACAAACTAACGATCTCTCTTGTCATCTCCATCATGAGACTATAGTGTATATTCAATTAAGCTGTAGTCAGCTCGAATGTTCTTTTCAGCGAAGAAAGATGTGATCAGTTAATGAAAAAAAAGAAGTGAAATCAGTGCAGGTGCTAGAAAGATTCTGCTCATGTGCAATTTTTAATGGATGGAGATTTAAATTACCCTTTCTTTCTTTTGTTTATTTAAGGATCTGATCAAGGAAATAGAAGCTGTACTGCAGATGATTGTTCAGAACAACGTGCGAGCAGTGGAGGATAACACAGCTATTGCCTAAGCAGCTGGGTCACTGATACAGCTGTCTCACTCATGCCAAGTTCAGTCACTGTGTCTGTGCCAACTTTGATGTACAGTTATTATATGACTACTTGAAGCCTGAGCGTTAGCTGGTCCATGGATCAATAATCATTAAACAAACCAAATAAATGACTGAAATACTTTGTCAGTATCCATGATCGTTATTACAGTAAATGGTTTGAAAAGTTGGAATACACCTTAAAACTGGAAGAAGAAAATAAACATTATTGAGCGCCTCCATGTTTGTCCATGTTATTCTCATCTGTAGGTAAATTCTGATTAGGAATCAGTAGGTGTTCTTTAGGGAGTTATTACGTTTTTTTTTTTTTTCATTCAAATAATTTAAAGCTGCCTTACGCCTGTGTTTGAAACCGCCTACTACTCATAGTTAATGCACAAAGTGTGACATAATATAGTACATTGGTGTCGTGTATACAAAAAGTGCCTGGATGTGTCCTACACTGGCAAGAATTCCTGAGAATGCTCCCAAAATTAGACATACTCGGCTGTCCCATAATGCACTGCTACCGCATAACCTCTATGGCCATGCATCAACTAAAGTGGTTCATAAGAATGGCATTGGCACTGGGTGTATTTCAATTTCAAATGACTACAAGTGTAAGTAGAACATATATTTCACTAACATGCTCTGTGTATTATCAAATCAAATACTTATAGTATTTAGTTCAAATAAATAATACAGAAAATATATAGATGTTTTATTAAGTGGGAGCATGGAAGGCCAAAGGCAGTGGATCTTTGTCGGAATCTCATTGATCTCTGCTGAACCTTTCCACACATGGAAGAGCCACCAAGAGCCAACTTAATTAATTAAACTAATTAATTATTAAACTGCATTATTGTTCAAATCTATCTACATATATTAGTAATAGTAGAATACTGTCACACAAAAATTACTTTAATCGACTGTCAAAGAAATATAAACGTTGTGAACTGTTTGATGTCTGTAACACATTTACATAAAATATGCTTTTAACATGGTTGGTTCTGCACGAATTAACACAGTCATGCACACACGTGCCCATTTGACTTAGTGTTGTAATGGCTGTGACCACAGCATGGTAAGTCACGGTGGAGTTTTTTGGGGCTATGGATGGGTCTCCAACTGGTTGGCACTGTTATTCTAACACCTACAATCGACTACCAATCGCCCACATATTCTATAAGTATCTTTTGTTCATCATATTTATAATTTCTGTGATTGCAAATAAGAGGAGACAGAGCAGAACCGCTTGGTAGTCACATTTTGCAATGGTCTGCTCTGTGATAGGTATGCATGCTAATTTGTATCCTATGGAGAAGGTGGCAGGGTACGTGTGCATGTGAGGAAGGGCGCATCAAAAACATTTACACTTGGGCCCTCACTATCATGTTACGCCACTGGTGAGTGATGTGCACACAAGAGGGGATGTTGCAGTGTTGGGTAGCTGATAAATCCATTAACGAGATTTTGATGGTAAATAAATTAAGGAGGGGAAATGTATAATAGCGTCACGCAAAAAAATAAAATAAATAAATAAAATAAACTTAAATCAGAAGTTGAAGTGCCAAATGTATTATTTTAACAGGCTAATAAAAGTAGCCAAAATAACTAGGCTTAGCCTATAAATAATTGTAAATGCTAAATCCAAAATTACCTTTTATGTTATCTGTTAAACGTGGGTTACATGTGATTCTAATTTGTGTTTTATAGACGTGATGGACTGTTGGCTGGAATAAACTGTGATCGGAGCGAACTGCTGGTGAATATGGAAGAGGAACACGTATGCTGTGCTGCGTTTCCAACCGGATGAGTATAGAGGAAGTACTCACAAGAAGAGGCAGCACTGTAAGTTATGAAGTGTAATGTAGGACACAGTGTACACAGGCAGCAGCTTTTTTCACAAGTCTCTTGGCTAAGTTACGACGTGTATATCAGGACATGAAGCGCGTTTTGCAGAGTATTTATGACAGGGAAGGTTTCGTCTTTGCATAGTTTAAGTTGGGACTACCTTGTTTGCTTCTGTTTGCTAACCTCTGCTACGTCCAAGGAGCTACGCCAAGACGTTAAATTGAAAAGAATAGCTGCGCAATAAAAACACGTCTTGGTTTGTATTAGTTATCAAGGAAAAGTGCCGGGACACCGGCGGCGTGCGGCGTGATTCTTTCGGGTGCATCGGTTCGTTTAGTATGGTGTTTTATTTGTGGCATGATGAGGATGCATTTGTAATTCATTTACTAAAGTGCATGCAGTCCGAGTATAGGAAATAGCAGTAATACTACAGGAAAAACCGGGATACATTGCGAATAAGATATGGAGGTTTTGAGAAAGATGCACAACATCTTTCTTAAGATTGTGCTGTTTCCAAGTACGCTTGGCAAGACAGGAGTCCGTCCCGCAGCCTCAGAGGTGCTGACATGCCACTTGGCGCAGCGGAAACTGCCGCCGTGGACCTCCTTCTGTGTCCGCTACAGCGCCATCAACAACGACCAGTTTGGACTGTCTAATTTTAACTGGAGGGTCCAGGGAGCCAACTACCAAATACTGAGAACAGGCTGCTTCCCCTTCATTAAATACCACTGTACCAAAGCACCTCCACAGAACCTGGACTTTGAGAACAAGTTTTTCACTATGTTGAAAGTCATCAATCTAGGTCAGTGCGATAGATGAATCCAGTTTACGAGATGCAGCCCGTTATAAGATTTTATTGTCAAATGGAATGCTGGCATTAAACATGAACGCACTGTGGCCACTTGTTGCAGGTATCCCCTGTTTGGCCTATGGCATTGGCTGCTGGCTGGTTGTGGGGGCTGCAGAAACGGTGCAGACCAGCGCTGGACCAGTCACCGTCTATTTTGCCTACAAAGAGGAAGAAGGCGCACAGTATTGAACTAAAGGGAAAATCACTACTTCAGAGAGAACTGTAAACATTTCTATTGACAGCAATGCTACAGACTGCTCTGGAGAGCCTGTTGACAAAAGTGCTGACCCCATGTCACAATTAAGAACAATTCCATTTGTGTTCAATTATTAAAGACTATTTAAGTTGCAATTGTGGATCCATTCATGCCTGTTAGTTCACTGACACACAATACTGAAGACACCACACACAGAGCTGTAGATATTAACTTTTAACGGGACGCTAGGGGTTTTTTAATAGGTCAGCTTGTTCTATGCACTTTCCTAGAATATTCAGGTTTTTCAGTTATTCACAGGAATTTGGCACCAGTCTCCTGTGTATGTGTGTCCTTTAAATTACTTCTGATAAAAAAAAGTATACTTCTGTGCTTTTACTGCACATGAAATGGTATAAGTCGCTCATATATAATTTTGCAATAAGTAGTTTTCATAATATGTTAACAGTATTGCTCACAAATCCAACACTAAGCTGGTGCCAGTTTCTTAGAATCACTTATAAAAAGCATATCATATGAGGGGCTTTAGTAATGATCTGTATGAAAATCACAATAAGTCTTACCATTTTCTCTCAAATCCTCATTGTTCGTTCCCACATTAAAGTAGCATCTGCTATGTGATTGCACCTATTTTGCTTCACTTTTCTTGACAAATACAGGAATTTAAATAACTCCAGCTCATTTATTTAAAGTGAAATTAGTGATCACTCTCCATGCAACAGATAGTCAATAGTGTTAGAGAAAAACTGGTGACAGGACAGCTCTGACAAAATGGGTTTTAATTACCAAAGTGTGGCCTTTGTGTAGGGGCATCCACATCCCCTCCTTCAGGCCTTCTTTGGCCTTTGATTTCTGGTAATGTGCTTTGCTGACAGGGCACACTTACCTCTGCTGCAGAGACTCCTGCTCCCTCTGAGAGGCAGGTTGACAAACTGCCATATTGATTTCCTCACCCTCTCACCATCTCCTACTAATAGCATTTATCAACGACCTCAATTTTCTGGCCTTGGCCTCTTCTTTTTTAGCTACAATGAAACTGAAGGAATAATTTCTTGCTGTACATGTAAATCAATGGACCTTTTGCCCCTTTTTGCTCTTTAAGGCTGTGGTATCAGCCTACATGCTGTTCGTCTTGTATAAGCTACTCCCGAGTACCCTGCTCTGTAAAACTAGCCTGTGTTACATTAGAGCATATCACTGGATAATTGAATATAGTGTCAAAAATTGCTAAATGCCAGGCCTCATGATCTAAAGCCAAGATAGGTGTCTGTTTTTAGAATAACCAGCTGTAGGCAAAGATCCAACCCAAAAATAACTATAATAATAGGATCAGATATTCAACATCCCTGGAAGTAATTTCCATTGCACAATGAATGGTGACGGCCCTCGATTCTCAAAGTTTTTAATACCAAAGACCCACATATTAACTGAAAAATCACGTGAGAGAATTTTAGCCTGGAGATACTCAAGTGCAGCAGTTTTCTTTAGTGCAGAATGACATATCATTGTCAAGTGGTGGGATGAATGAAAACTGAGCAGGATATCCTTTTGTCAATACAATATCTCTGTAAACTAGCAATTTACAATCAAGCTATTCTCCTTTGTTGGGGGACCTGACATGTATACCTTTGTGGAAACAGAAATAACTGACAACAAGATTGACTTAAAATATATTTTTTTAATGTGAAGCATTGCCCCAACTTTATATACACAGTATTGCAAACTTCTCATACGATGTTCCTCTTAAACATGGAGTGACAATACAACACTATCTCTTAATCATGCTAATTGCCTTTAACAAGGAACGTTTAGACACTCTTATGGAAATCTGATCCATAGTATCAGGCTGCACTCAAATTCCCCCTCCTTTCATCTCTAGCCCTTCGTCAGGGCTGAAAGTGTGCATGGGGAATGCTCAGGCAACCATGTCTTAATTACTCATTGACCCTTTGACCCGTGTGCTGCATTGATACTGCAGTACAGCGAGACATAATTGCATGGGGTTGCAACTGACTGCAGCTTTGTGTCTGCCTATTACTGGATGATGTGAGTCAGTGAAATCCAAGCTGTGGAGCCTGTGAGTACATTGTATTTGTTTTCAGGGCTGCACCTTTGAGCCATTTTAAACTGCAGGGGAGGGCACCCCTTCAGCCCAGGCAGAGGCTCAGCGTTACACATCGTACCTCGGTCACCACCAGTGCAGGTCTAGGATATCTCCACTGCAAATGGGCCACTGTAAATTAACGGAAAATATAGCCACACTTTGGTGAGAGATTGATACCTTTTAATAGCCATGGCAGTCTGGTCCTGTATTGAAGTGGCTAAATTATCCCACACACAACTAATGTGGTAATGAACAAAGAATTAATGCCTGTTTGGCACGTTTAATTGCATGCTGAAGCTGGTAATCCGTTTTGTCAAGGTGAAATCTTTAAATACTAATACTGTTTAGAATTTAGGTAAGTAAAGCAAAACAAGTGCTGAAATTGAGCGTAGTGTTGCTGTAAATTGTTAATGTGCAGCAGTGAAATTGCTAATCAACTTCCAAGGTCTTGTAATTATTCTCTAATTAGCTTATAAGTTCTTGGTTTATTCTGCGTTTAAAAAAAAAAAGAAAGAAAGAAAGCAAAAAAAAAAAAAAAGTAGTTCTAAGTGCGTTCATTTCCTTGAAGTGGTTGAGGCAGCCAATTCTGAAATCAATTATTTAGCAGGAAAAATCACATTATTTTTTTCTCTGTCATATAGATATATGGCTTGGCAGAAACAATTATTATAAGAACAACCCCTGCAGCTAATGCTGGTGAGGTTATCATTAAGCCTCCGGATAGGCCAGCAGCACCATCTCAGTGCTTGCTCCACTAGCAGCAGGGGATACCAGAGCCATCACTCAGATCACTGTAAGGACAATCACCCTGAAAGTGCATCTTACTTCAGAGGTGTCAGCCAACATTGTCACAATATTCATAATGAATTGGCAATTTTTTAATTCTGACAACTGAAACATAAAACCCATTACTTTCCAGATAGATCTATCTCCACTTGCAGACGTACTGAATGCATGTTAATCAGCTTCCAGAGACTTGTTTTTCAGTGTCCAGGTACTATTGATAATTTACAGTAGAAGTCGAAATATAAGGTATGTTAAGTGAGCAGAGCATAATGCGTCAAAAATATGGCTCTTATTATTAGTGGGATTTTGTGGTCTCAGTGAGTAATAATTGCTGACCTCATGCTATTGAGATTTGAATCACTACCTTTTTCATATGCTGTTGGGTGAGGAAGTGTTTTCTCTTTTGGAGCAAGGCTGGAGAAGCGGAGCCATTAAAAATCTATTATGGTGTATCTCTTCACCCAGGGGATGACAAGGGGCACCATATTTCTTTTTTATATCCCCCCATCCTTCTTTTTTCTTTTGGAGTTGTAGGGTGGGGGGTTTAAAGACTATGCCTGCTGTGCCAGTCAGTGTTTCCAAAGCTACTGACAATGGGTGGCTGAAATGTCTGTCAGTCATTTTGCCTGACATACTCTTTTCAAGACCAGTCCTGGTTCAAATTAGGACTGAGTTGCAAGGAATAAAAATGCAGGACAGCTCCATGTAGGTGCTCTAAATTTTACCCCACATTTAAGGCATAAAAATGCACTAATTATTATCTTTAAAGTAGTTCAGAAATTCATGTTGTTTAATACATCCTTGTCATTGCTTTATAATGGGTTTAGTTCAGTGCACTTAAGCTTGTGCACTTAAACTTATGCCTAATGCCTGTTTTTGCTTCCAGTGCAAGTTGATTATTGTTTTGTTTTTCTCTCTTGGTGTTGATGCGGTATCATGTTCACTTCATTCATACTTAATGCTTACTCTGTTGACATTAAGAGTAATGGATTTTAATAGTTTTTCCATGACTTATCGGGAGAGTTAAATGAACTATCCATTTTTATTATATATTATGCAGTATTTAAAGTTTCAGCTCATTAAAAAACAGACGCCCTCCATGCCCCCCCCACGGCTGTCTTTTACCCCCCACCAGCATGCAGTCAGGCTCCTCTAGCCACAGGCTCTGCTTGATCTGTTTTTCTTAAGTCAAAATTGAAATACTCGGAAATATTTATTTATTTGTTTGTTCATTTTCTCTTACGAAAGAACAGCCTAATGTCTTTGCAACATAAACAAGTGGCATCGGTGGATCAGACATAAGGGAGAAGCCATTGTTTTGTTTGTTTATTTGTTACTTGGCTTTAATTTTTATCATTGGAGATCAGGGCCAAATATCTTATATGGAGATGTACTGCATATACCTTCGTTTTGCACCAGAATAGCACCCTTGTGTGGTCTGATTGCCTTACACCTTGCACAATAAGCAGCAACCTACACAGCAACTCACTGCTGGACTGGGGATTTACATTAAATACACTGATACTCTTGCTGCATACAAACATAGAGGTGGAATAAATCAATTTTGTTCTCAGAAATGCTTCACATACTTTTTGATGCAGCGTGATCTCCAATCTTTCTGCAAATGAGCTGCAGTCCCCTGTAATGGTTTCTGCTCCTCGTGGGAGGCTGGTGTCTCAGAAAAGCTGCTGATTGAAGGAGAAATGTAATACAGGTGTAAAGCAGACTTGATAGGGGTCTTACACGAGGGTTATGCATTTTAACAGTGATATACATACTGTTACATATTTATCAAAGAATATGGAATTTGCTGGGTTGACTTTTCCCAACCCGCAGGGACTCATAGGTTTCTGCTAGGGTGTTGTTAATTCTGGCAGGGAGGGTAGCTATTATGTTGAATTAATAGGAATTAAGGGGTCTAAATTGGTTAAGTAAGCACTTCATTAATCGTGAGTGGATTGCTGTGTGAGAGGTTTATAGGTGTTATAAGCCACTGGTACATAGTTGAAATAAAAGGGGGAGAGCTTTTCACTGAACAGCTGGTCCACGTACAGTTGTTGTAGAAAAAGCCCAATTGAACTATGCATATGTTAAGGTAAATGTGGAAAAATGGTAGATGTCTGCACTTAACCCAGTTTGTAAATATACACATTTACCAGAGAGTTGTAATTGAACACATTTCCCAAGGCGCACATGGTAAATGTGTACATTTCCGTGTTAATGTGAGTGGAAAATACTATTCACAGCAGCACAAGGCTGTCTTCTCAGAGTGCCCTGCTGACCACATATCCATAACATTATGACTGCACATTGTGTCCACTGTCCAAAAGGCATCAGGCACAATTTCCTTGGCCAAACTCCATCTACTTTGAATACATACGATGTCAACACCCCAGCCTCTTATTTGTCTACCAAAAGTGAGAAGACTCGTGCCAATGCAGATCAGTTTGGCAAAAAAAAAAAAATCTCCATGACAACTTACCAGACACTAAGGCAGAGTGTGTCTTTGACAATTTTTTGTTGTTGTGTCTCCCATTTCTCACTAATTTCAATTAAATATAGAGGCCAATCCGAAGAGGTAATTTGACCATGTGATATCTGGTACCAGTAATAAAACAGTACTATGAAATAGACTCACACTACTATGGCTAGTGTTTTCCACTCACATTAAACACTAAGTGTACATTTACCAGGTGTCCATTTCTCCGATGAAAGTGCACATATCCTGGTAATGTGTGTACCATTTTCATGCATTTACTGTAACACATGCACTGATGGTGATTTAATCAAATTAAAGGCTTACCTTGAATGAAGCCCTGCTGAAAAAGTAAAACTGTTGGATAATATTTGATTCTTGGAGCCTGTGAGTCTGGACATGAAGTGAGCTGCTGTAAGTCAAGGTGTGGCAAGGGTCAGATGGAAGCATCTGCCTTAACTTGATGTGCCTCCCCTAGCAGAGGTGGACTAATTGAGGTGTGTTTTTATCTGGGCTTGCTAATGATGATGAGGGTGCAGAAGTAGACTGTCCCCTTAGGCTGAGGGATAGCATGGCTTAGCCAACCTTCTGTACTTATTGTCCAACAAAGGGGGAATTCACTTAATACAGTGCTTCAGAAAAGTGGATAATTGTGGCCACAATCAATAGTGGTAGCAGAGCGGAAAATGAAAGGTGTGTTTGTGTGTGCCGCGTTGCTGTGTTGTAGACATTTGACGGAAATTGAGAGCAGTCAGGTTCCTGTTTTTGTGTTTTTTGTTTGCGCCCGTGTGATCTCATCTGTGCAGTGAATTCCAGTTTATGCATGCAGCATCCATATGCATGCAGGTTAAGCTGCCTATATACTTTGCGCAAGTGTGATTGTGTAGCTTTGACCATGTGTGCTTATGTGTGCACTTGCATGTGTTTGCGTATAAACGATAGAGGGGGTAGGTTTGGTTGGATGAGCCACATTGTTCCTGTGCGGCCTAGTGACATCGCTGGAGGGCAGAGAGGGATGGAACCTGAGAGGGGTGACAGTGATAAATAGCCCTTTTAATAACAGCTGCCCCACTTGGCCAGCTAGTCCCAGTCAGTGTCCTCTGTGTATTTATGCCTATGTTTATTTATGCATCCATACCATGCAGGAAATCACCACCGCAGGGGTACAATCATTCTTTTTTTGTGGTGGGGGGATTTCATTGGTTTAACTTTGGGAGGAAAGTAAGCTACCTAGTCTCATATCTAACATATTAATTTCAGCTGGCAGTTGATGTGTTTTATGTCTGTGCTCAGCTTCACAATCTCATCTTAGAAATAAGTCTTATACTGAAAATGTAATTATACTGCAAGTATCAACAAAGAGAAGAGTGTACCTTAATGTTAATTTTATAGCGCTGTTTTGGGATCTCACTGTAGTGGTGGCATATAGCACTGAAACCCATAGAGAGGAACCCAGAACTCCAATTTAAAAATGTATTACCAGAGCCTAAAGATTTTGCAGTCTTGCTTTTTGCAAAGACAGATTTAGACAACATAAATACTTTGTAAATTTTCTAAAGCATCCACATACACTAGCACAGTCTGTACCAGTGGCTCATAATGCTGCATATAGCCTTGACACTGCATGGCTTTTGAATACTTGGGCTCATTGTTGCTGTATGACTGAACGAAAAATCCTTTTGTCTGCTGAAACAGGACCCCAGGCCCGGGCCTGTGAATAGGGAGAGGGGAGGCTGTAGATCAGAGGTGTCAAAGCTTCTTCCCGCAGGGCGATGCTGGGGCTGTTCTCACTCAAACCAGTTCCCTCCCTTTAATTGGTTCAATTAGTTAAGTATCCATATACATTATCATGTATGCATTTTTCATGACTCCTCTTAACGCTCTGTTTAAACAGAACAACTTCTGGCTATGATTTGCCATTTGGATGAATGTCAAGGAGACTAAATGATTGCACTAATTGAGTAATTAAAAGCAGATGTTGGAGCAAGAGCCAACAGCATACACTTTAAACACTTTGCCCTCCAGAAAACCTACAGTGTTTTTGACACCCCTGTTATGTATGGATATCCCAGAGGTGCCTCTGTAATAGTTACAGTTTCACCCTTGTGATTATTCAGTTGAAGTCTTTGCTATTGAGCCAAAATAGTGTTTTTATGCTATTTTGACCATGGGAAATGGTCTGGAAAAGAAAAGCCCATCATGCTGCCTAATGGCCAGAGTCACTGGTGCATGGATTCAACACAAGCTCTAGACAGGCAAAGTACAATATCTCCACACTCACCCTATCACTCTTACCCCCCACTGTCCTCTGGTGGGACACTAGTGGCCTGTATGAGACTCTTTCAAGGGAGATGATGTTATGTTGAAGGTAATTAACATTGGAAATGTGCCAGTAATGGGAATCAGTGTGCCATCAAATCACCAAGGAGCAGAGAGTATTTCCATGGTTTTGACAGCTGTAGTGATTGGAGTATAGCTGGAAGGCATTACAAAGTGCAGATCAATAAGTAACAATTTTCCTATTAAAGAAAAATTACTTGGACACTGCACTAAGATAGCTTGTGGCTCCATTTCAGACCAGCTGTAGTGGAAATGTCTCTTGTTTAGAGAAAGTTTGTGTAATATTGCCTTCATTCTTATGTTATTTCCTTTTCTGTTATCTTGCACTTTTACAGCAGTGCTAGTATTCGGCAGGAACCTTTCAAATGTATTTTTTTCAAGTGTTTTCAAGTCATTTCATTTTCTACAATAGACCATCTTGGCTTTTTCACCTGTAAAATAAGCTCTTGTATGTTGCACTGCTAAAGTAATGATTGCATACTTGAATGCAAAATGAAGACAGTTCAAATATTCAAAAGCAGTGGAGAGAGTTGATGACAAATCTTCTTTTAATAAATCTCTAGGCCACTAGCGTGGCTAATGAACTTAGTAATTACTCTTCATTGGTTGGAAGAGTTTAGCCTGGGTGAAATGAAAGCACTGGCTGCTGGGAGCCACAGGAATGGCACAACAGGCAACAATCAACACAGTGTCTGCACAACAATCAATCAAAACTGTCAGGCCCTTAACAGTCAGAGTAATTTGTTGGTGTTCTTCAGAAATGAGTACACCATGTAAAATGTAGCTAAGATCACTTTCCCAAACACCTTGCAGCACAATATGTTTAAACCAATGAGATTTGTGTCATATGATTTATCACACTGCTCTTAAAAAAATATTCTTTTTAACCGAGGAACTGTTCCATGAACTCAAATTAACCATCTAACATTAAAGTCAGTACTTATTACAATATGATGTAAGGTTTAATGTTAAAGTTTTATCTATTTTGTGGCTTAGTGTTGAAAGATTTTCTCTTCTTTGTTAGTTTGTCTTCTTTTTATCATAAACCTTTAGTTGACAGTTCATCTGATAGACATTTTTGGATATATGATTCTTTAAAATATATCATGTGTTACATATTTTTTCAAATATACCACATAACAGCAATCTACAAGATGTAATATTCATCAGACAGTCAACCTCCAATAAGCTGCAAATGCCATCTATTTTCCAGATCAGATCAGACTATACCGTATTTAGGAGGACACTACTGAAAGTTCTCCATTATATTTAAATATGAATTGTAGTGTTTTATTGAGCATCTGTTAAACCACAGAGATATTTAAATACGAGTCAGAGCTGGGTGGTGTGTAATACTGGACTATTCACAGATGTTCCTTCCTGCAGAGCTCTAAATCATGTTTCTTAATTCCCAGAGCCACATCTCAATCATATTCCTTGCTAATTTGAGAGTCACCCTCATTTCATTTTAAACGATTCATTTTCGGCAAATTTGTAAATGGCCCTGATGTGTTCTACAATTTAGTCAATTACTGTTTCAGCCAGCAGGACTCCGGGGACCAGGAACATACATCGCCTGGAGGTACCATCTCAATAATTGTTTCAGAAAAGTTGGGAATGGATTGCTAACGCTCTGTTCCACTTATTGAAATGTCAATTGAAGCCAAGACCCTTTTACTTCTGCTCTCCTCACTTTTACCATCAGCACAGTATGATTGCCTTTCTACCCGCTTCTTGTCTTTTAACCAGTGCTAAAAGGATAAAACAGTGTTTGATATTTCCTCATCTATAATCTGTTGCTCTCTTTATTCTGGTGATGAGTGATTTCTTAGAAATTATTCTTCTAGGAACTCTACAGCATAATACTAATTTAGACTAGTTTCAGAATTTTATTGCTGTAATTATATTAATCCATGACTTGTTAGCTTGTAATGTTATTTGGAAAAATAAAAATCTACTGTAGCTGATAATTTTGAACTTTATACTACAATTGTAATTAATTATCAACTAGCTGGATAAAATTAAGAGATGATAATAACACAAATTAGGTCTTAATGGGTACTAATTAAGAGGAGAATCCTGCTTCATGGAACCAAACAGAATGACCTGCAGACCCCAATTAATTAAGTTATTATTAGTCATTTTCCTGCATTTGGCCAATCTGGATCTCATTCAACTGAAGATAAAATATGTTACAGAACTCTGGAAAATGTGTTTCTGTTTGTTTTGCCACAAGGTCCCTCACCCGTTCTCCAAGCCAATTAACCTGTGATGAGCCTGCTAGTACAGCCCTGATTAATTAGGAAAGGGAAGGGTTCCACATGATAGTGTGGAGAAGCCCTCAGGTGAACACACGTTAGTATCTGGCCTTTATGTGTCCCCTTTGTTCCCCCATGTGTGCACTGAAACAGGGGGTCTGGAGGGGACCTGCATGGTCAACAACATGACAGTTTTGTTTGTTTTGTTAACAATATCAGTTTGGTTTGATGTTACAGCTACTGACTTACGTACAATGTGTGTGGGTAGTATATTACAGTATATATGCTATAAGTATATGTATAGTGTTTCACAGCCAAAAGGTGGCTGTTGTCAAGTATGCATGGCTTATTTCAATGTGAGTACTTAACTGCAGTATGATCATTTTCTGTACATGCATTTAAGTGTTACACTTTATATGAAGTCTGATTTCTAAAACATTCCTAGAGCCTGAATAAAAACGTCAAAACCACTCCGCGGCACATTCATGAATACTGATTCAACCCTCGTGTCAGCTTTCATTAGGCGATGCAATACTTTTTGCCATTTGTTTCATAGCAGTGCAGCAATTTATTGAGCGAAAAATTAAGCTTTCTGGATAATTTCCCATTTTAACTTAAAAACATGCCATGTTGTGTGCCATGAAAAGCTGTTTCATGAAGCCCTTTTATATTTAGTCAGTTTAAGATGTATGGAGTGAGTGTGAGTTCTTAATGGTAATAATAATAATAATAATAATAATAATGATAAAAAACACACACTTTTTGGTGTCAAGAAGATTTTTCCACCAGATAAAACCTCTTTTTTTAATTACCTTAATTACAGTAATTACTTATTCTTAATAGAGTAAAAATTACCTGAACTAAATTAATCAGTGTAAAGTTTGATTTTAGAGCATAGGTTTGGATGAGGAAGTCTTCATCACTGTGGCCTGGGCTTATATCACAAGATGAAACATATATTTTCATTAGACTATCTGACTTTTATTTATTATTAGGCACAAACAGGGTGAAATCTTGAATCCTCTGTGGTTAGAAGGCAAAATCTTTGAAGGGAGTCTATAACAACATTAAAAGATTTCTTTGAAAAAGCAACTGTACTGCCAGTTTCAACAAACTACATTTCACAGTGTATATATTACACTGTTCATGATATATATGATCATGGAATACATATATATATATACTGTATATGATATATACATATACACTGTTCATGATATGCTGTGTGCAGGACTGTATTGTGGGTCAGCTACATATGTCTGTTGCGATTACTGGATGGGTAATTCTGCAGTTCTGTGTAGAAGACCTTCAGCTCTATTCTATAATTAACTTTTGCCTGCGCCCATCAGGTTCCATTCCAGACTTGATGTGTCCATAGTGACTGTTACATGCAACCAGCTTGCCATTCAGTATGTATTAAGCTGTCAGAGTGGGCTGCTCTCCCCAGCCGCCTGTCTTCACTGAACAACCCAGCCTATTAACTCCTATTGACTGTGACACACATGTCCCTCCAAAATGAGTGGTTCCGTATTGATTTTTCCTGAGCGCTGCTCACTTCCCTTTTCATGCCGCCAAGGGTGAGATCTTTATCCTGACTGATTGTATATGTTCATCGTCTCAGAGAACTGTTGTGCAATTGCCATTTCAGACCCATTCACCCCCCTCTCCCCTCCCCCCCTCCTGTGTATCATGGCTACTCGTATGCAGCTGAATCTCAAAGAGACAATTAAAAGGCCTTACTCCCCTGTGTCCCCTGCATCACAACGGTCAAATGGAGCTGGAGACCTTCCACATGGTCCACAGTTTCCCTCCAGCATACACACAGCATAAGACATGACAACCTACTCCACTCCCCCTGCCAAGACACCACTGCCCAATCAATGGACCTGAATAGTAGGGTGCCATATCCTCTCAGTGCTGGCCGTTCCAACTGCTACGGCCAAAATGAACTCTGACAGCATGAATCGACTTCATATCAAGCTCCACCATGGAGAGAAAAATGATTATCTGCTGGTGAAATCAGCTATTGACATGCTGCGGAATAGCCTCCCCTCCCCAAGGGATTTATTGATACAGTTTATGGCATATAAATATTTATCTAATATGTGTCTGAAATGGATTCCTCTAGTTTAGCTATGGGATGTGTGTGTAGTCTGGTCTATGGTGAGCCCAGAGAGGACTATCAACACCTCGCTCTCTCTTCTACCACTCAACCATGACTCTGCCTTTCCTACTTGCTAGATACTATTTTCAAAGGCAGCATGAAATTGCTTCTGCTGTTGCAGTTCCGTCTCAAAGTTAACAGTAAAAAACATGTTGTAATTACATTTTATTGCTTCTCCCCTTGCTGAATCCAAATGGCTTTACTGTGGCCACCATATTGTAAATGTAGACGTGCTGTATGTTACAACCACTGCGGATCCTGATATGGCTGTCATTTAATATCTAATATCTATAATTAGTTATACTATTGACAGATTATTTCCTTGCCATTTCATAGGTCATGCATATATATCAATGGAATGCTGGTAGAAAATGGGTATTTATTATTAGCACCTATCAGATCTTTTTTATGCCTGGACACAAATTACATAATTGCAATTACATGAACTACGCGCATAATTTGCTTATCATCTTTTCATGCTGAAGAAACACTTTCCATTAAATAAATATGTTTTGCCATAACATATTTTATGCAACTTACTCTGAAATATCCCTTTGAAAACTTTCTGTCCAAGCGTCATTATGCTATATATCTAAAGCAGTGCTTAACACAGAAGAAGAGACTCAAACTTACTATAGATACCCTTTTGGTGACAGACCTAAAGGTGTCTATGGTGTAGTGACTCTGACATAAAGGAAATCCAAGGGACTCTATCACCAGCTATATTAAACTATAGTTCTTGTCCCATAATGCCAGTGGGGACCTTGTTTTCCCAATTCTGCTCTGACAGCTTTTATCAAAATCAAATGAAACAATTCCAGCCAAACAAATCTGTCATTAGACCTTCCATCACTTTCTCCTCTCTGGTATTATGCTTTTATTGTACAGCAAATGTTATATTGATCTTCCCCCTCTTGCAGCTCCTGAACTTGAGGTGACCTGCTTTCCTACTATGTTGTTTATAGGTGAGGAGATGGCCTTGGTTTCCCAATCGTATAACTCGGCTTTTCGAAGTTTCCTTTTGTTATTTTGCTGAAATGAACGCACGATTTATGTAAAGGCTGATGCATGTTATAGGATCTCTGTTTAGAAAAGACATAATAGCAGAGTAAAAAGAAAAAAGAATATTCATAGGGCTTTTTTTATCCATATATTTTAGGACATACATGTCATGCAGTGTTATTGTATGATATTGATTTTGCAGACAAGCACATGGCAGACTGACTTTTTCTCCAGGATGATGCACAGCCACAGCCCCGCGAACATGACAGGTAGTCTCAGGTCAAATACCTCTGTCTCCCATCCTCCTCGCTGCGTCTCTATTACAGTCCGCTGGCTCCGCGGCTGACTTATTGACCAGCTCTCATGCTCGTTACTCAACAGAGGAGTAGTTTGCCGTGATTGATACCAGAAGTCGGCTCTCTTATTTCTCCCCTCTTTCTCTCCAAATCCTATCTGTGGTTTTAAAGCCATGAGTGGGTTTCATTAATGGTCTCTCCTATTTATGACACCGTAATTAGAGTTGAGGAAAGGCACCTAACTACCCCGGTTCCGCCATCCTGGGAAAGTCAATAATGCAAGCCCAACAACTTCTCACACAATTGAGCCTCGCGGAAAATCTATATACTGTGCTGCATTATGTCTTTACGGTGCCGTTTTAGAAGAAGCCGCCTGATTTGTTGGTGTTTTGTCCTCCACTTTTAACTAATCCCGTGGAATTGATTATTAACACCAGCCATATCATTTAGCGTCCTCGTACCGCAACCTCCCTGGAGTGGAGGTTGTGTGGGATGTATCCTCTGTGTGGCCGTGGTGCAACATTGTGTTCACCACAGCGGGCGAGGCCGAGCCTTGTGGCCATTTACCTGTTTTATAATTTGTTTTGTGCCCCACCTCATGTACATGCAACATCTCCTGTAAAAACCCAACCAGGCTGACCGCTACGCCTGGGTTATTTGTGTGAAGCGGGTCATGGGGGATATTACATTAGATTGCTTTCCCAGGAAATAATTCTGCCAGCTGCTCTGTTGGGGTTTTCTCCTTGTATCTGTCAGCCCGGATAGGGTGCAGTTTCACAGAGAAAAGAGAATTGTGTGTATGCACACAAATACAATCTGGTGTTTTTAATCACTCATCTGTCTTTTTAATTAAAACAACAACAAAAAAACAGCTATGGGAATGTGAGTATTTGCAGCAGAATATGTGCTGGCGGAGATCTGCACCTTAGTAGATGGGAGAAAACAGCTGCAATATGATACCAGCCAGTTTCAAGTGAACATTACATCACTGTTAATGTAAATTCAGTCATTTAGGAGCCAAATCTCTGCTTGAAATGCTTTTTCCCCAATGGAGCACATGTGTAAAGTGTTTATATGTATGTTTTCTACTGTCTCTCACAGGTTAGTTTTAAATAGCAGCTTTCGGAGGAGAAGTGTTGAGCAGAAGAGTGTTTTTAGTCCATAAATGGCCACTCTGTGAGGAGCGGGGGCCTCGGTATGTGTAACACAGCCCCTTGTTCTCGCTGGGGCCGCGATTGTCATCTGATGGGTGCTTTAGAAAGCACCATGAATAGTTGATGTCAGAGCGTTCACTGCAGCCCAGACTTGAGTGTAAATAAGATGCAGGTGACTGGGACACGGTTTCAAGGGTCAGGCTTTGGCTCACGTGGCTTCGGCATTGCACTTCTCCCCCCCGGCCCATAGAGAAACACTCTTTATCTCCCCAAAAAAAAAAAAAAAAAA
>OMLF01020782.1:0-18349 GCA_900302615.1 Holocentrus rufus
ACGCTGCGGTGTCATCCCGATCGGAACGTCCGATGAGCTCTGACACGGCGTGATGCTGATCATGTAAAAGGGTGTAAAGGATTAGTGCAACTGCATCTCCTCCTCTCACTCACCACTGTGCTTGTACATTCTCACCACAGCTTGTGCTGCATCAGTGCCTCAAGAAAAGCCCTGTTTTCACTCACAGTCTAACCCCCCCTCTACCCCACCCGTCCCTCCCTCCCCTTCTTTCCGTGCAAACCCCACCGTCTCTCTTCCTCTCGCTTTCCCTCAAATAGACACACAGGCTCGGTTCATTACTATTCACCAGGTTTCACTAAGACACGCATCATTGCTCTGCTCTCTACAACTGTGTGGGGAAAGGAGGGGAGAGGAGGACAGTGGGAGAAAAGAGAAAAAGGGAAAAGGGAGTGACATCTTATGATAGAAAAGAATAAATCACCATTGTGTTATTTCTGTCCAGATGTGTGTACAAACATATATTACTAGACAGCTGCATGCATCAGTAATTCTGTGCCTGGGCTCTGACAGCAAATATCAAGGAGAACAATGCTGGTTTAGTCCTCCATACAGGAATCTATTATCCTCTGTGCGGTTTGAATTCACCACTTGCCCTTCATTAAGTCCAGAGCAAGTCTTGTGCTCTACCACAACATTCAAATTATTATCTGGGCTGATGTACTGATGGACCATTTCATCCATGAAAATGGGTACAATGCCTGATTTCTATTCCCGTGTTTGCTCCGTAGAAGTTCCCTGTAGTCTAAAACACCAAACTGACACGTCCATTTTGGGAAATCCCTGCTCCACTACGAGACTAATCCTTTGTTATCCCATTTTTAATTTTACACTTTAGTCTACCATGCTTTTCTTATTAGATTACAACCAATACCAGAATGACAGGAAACCCACTGAGGGAGGAGAGACTAAGCTGTAATGGTAACTTGAAAATAAAATCCTGCAAATTAGATTTGGAATTACACAAGTTCAGCAGAGACGGTGCATAAAAAGCTGTGGCTGGTTTGTCCACCTTGAACATGAGTCAGAATTGTAAACAGGAGTAAGAATAGCAAAATATCTCCAGTGATAAAATCATTCTTTCTTTATAGCAGAATGATTTGATTTCTACTGTGCATATTGGAGCGGTTCCTTTTACAGTCACCTCTAAAATAAATGCATTAGGGTTTTTTTCTGTTTTTCAGTTTGGCAGACTGAGACAATCTGAGTAACAGTATAAATTGAACTAACAGGAAAATCTAATTTGCAAAAATAAAAATGCTCAATATTTCATAACGTATAATGATGAGACTTCACTTCAGATTCAGATCTTTCCCTTTAGCAAAGTTAATATTGACCTCTTTTATGTATCACATTGGGGGTTGTGGATATAGAGTGGAGTCTGTTGTATTGTTTACCTAATGGAAGGCTTTTGAATCCTTTTCCTGAGGTTTCAGAGAACAAATAAATCATTGACCTTCCACTTGGATTTGAAAATATACTGAACATGAAGGCATTTCATTTTTTTGCCTACATAATGTTACCATACAAGGTAAATGGGAGACTGAACAAGACGTTGAAGGTGTACAGTTTATGTTTTTGCATAAAGTGATGGAAGGAGGATCTAGTTTAAACCTCCTGAACTGGACTTGAATGGCATCAGAAGAATCATATATTCTAGGATTTTCTTTAGCATTTTGAAGTAAAGCCCACTTGACACCCAAAAATCCCATTGAGGGTGCTTAATACCAGCTTTACTGCATCAAAAGGAAGAATTAGAACAATTTTTAAATCAAAAGTCTAGAGACGATGTTTGAGCAGAATTTGATATGAATTTCTGAGTCTTTTTTGTTCTCAATGGGAGTTAGATGAAACAAAGATTTTGTTTTATAAATTAAATGCTTTTCGTTTCACTTTTGTTGTTCCTAATGTACAGAATCAAGTGCTGTTAACTTGGGTAACTTTATCTTTAATCAAATTCGCAATTTGTTAAAGATAATGGACAAAAATTCCAAACGCGTGTATGTTTATTGTGCCTGCAAAACATTAGTAAATGGACAAAATCATTTTTCTTCAGTTCTATTATCAATAAATTCTGCTTTGTGGCTTTCCAGAATGCCAGTATGCTATGATTTTATCATCACATTCTGACACAGGGCCATGATATGAGGGTGAAAGATAAAGCGCAGGGACAGCAATGACAAACGAATGGGCCACTTATAAATGCTTCATGATAAGGCCAATAATAATCACCACTGACTGCAGTGAGAATTGGAGTGTAAGAAGAATACACACATCATCTACAGCGATCTCTGTCGCTCCATTTATCTGGATTACAGAGTGAGGATTGGCTGACAGAAGTCATTATCTTCAGAGGACTCCAGATGTGATCAGGTGCTGAGCTTTTAGGAATCCTGGGTGGGTATTCCTGATTGAAGTGTTTGGATGAGCAGCCCTCGTTCACTGAACTTTAATATCACTTCACAGAATGAGAATTTAGGGGCTAGACGGGTGAGGAACGGTGCTTTGTGCTCAGACCGATAAACTACAAGTCTCTTGTTACGACCCACTGAAAGCCCTAATGTCGATCAGTTAATGAAACAAGAGCAGCATTTTTTCTGATTATATTTTAAAGAACTGGAATAAATATGAAGCTCTGATAATAGATGTTAATCATGTTGTACGATCAAATCGTCCTCAAAGAAGGGTAAAGAATGTTTTTCCACACTAAAAGCAAGATCTGGAGATGCTTAGGCAGGCCTTTTTCTCCTTTTTATACACGCTGCTTTCATGTCTAGCTCATATAAGAAACAGTGGTGAAGATTTTAAAACCTCCTAAACCCTGTGCCATCGACGGGTTCGTCATTACAAATGCATGCCGCATGGTTGCTTTTTGTTCAAACCCACAGACTTTATTTTAAATTCTAGTGGAGATCTCAAGGTTTCCAACACTACCAAGAATGTCCTGCCGATTTAGAGGCAAATGTGTATAAAGTGATGCACAAGACACCTAGATATTTTCTATCTGATATAATGGTGCAGAAATAAAAGCATGTCTGCTTGGGTTTGAATATTTAACTCAATGTAAGTGTGATGCAGTTACAGCCAGCAGATATAGAATATATATGTGACATTTCCATACAATATGGGAAAATATTTTTCTCATTTTGAAACTGCTTAAAGGGAAATTTAAGGGAAAATCAGAGTTCAAGGGGTTTACTGGCAGTAAAAAATGAGATCACCTGATAGTTAATATTAGCAGTTTTCTCTCAGATTTCTCTCTCCTTATCATTAGACTTAAATAGCCATTCCTTGGGGTTTTATAACTGTTTTATATCATTAACTGGTTCACCAGCAGTTAGTCCCAAAGCACAGAGCCCAGTCAAACCCTGCTGTTTTGCCCTGTAGACATGTTTGTCTCTACTACATATCCTTGGCTCTATTTTGGGCCTGGGGAGAGGTGTAAGGGGTTCACTGGAGGGCACTTCTATCCAGGGCCACGGGGACTGACTGGAGCAGTGTGTCTGAGAAATGTGGATAGGTGACAGATACATTTCCCATTGCGCCAAGAGCAGCCTGCCATGTCTACTTTAGCTAATCCCCTCACTTGTGTTAATGCATGTACTGAATCATATATGCCTGTCTGACTCGACAAGTAATAATACACACCAGACTATGACTTCTTCCCTCGTACAGACACTAATAACATATTGATATTGCTTTTGCTCACTCTGTTATTATTATATATACACAGTGTAGGCTTATGAGGAAATATTTTCAGCCCTGTAAGGAGGTATTAGTCAGGAATTCATAGCATTTTTCCTTCATTCATGCTTTACTCTGCAGGCTCACTGGACCCCTAAGGAGACTATGGGCAAAGCACTGCAGCTGAAACAGTGTGAGGAAGAATAAGGAGCCGAGAGAAAAAGTGGAGCGTTCAGGTTAAGATTCCCATCACATTGTGACCTGGCACTGTCTCAGACCTCTGATTGAGAGTTGGCTAAATGTCAGCCTATGGAGATGAGACAGAGGAGTGGGGCAACAGCGCTGCTCTTCACTTTATACCCAGTTACTGATGTCTTTGCTCTTTATGTAGCTACTGCCAGCATGCCGTGTGTCAACAGACTGCAAAAGAGATACTCTGGTGTGTGTGTATGTGTGTGCGTGTGAGAGAGAGAGAGAGAGAGAAAGAGAGAGAGTGAGGGAGAGTCTATTGTCACAATTCAGCAGTGCTTTTCATTTCATGTCATAATTAATAGTCTACGGAATTGTTTCTTCTTTACAGCTATTATTCTGCTTCTATTTATTAGCATATTGTGAACCATATTTATATTTTCACAGCAGCAAACATTACTGATATTGACTTGAATTCCGCATAAAGGCAGCACAGTTACACCATCTAGTGTTGAAATTTAGAAGAGAGCACAATTTATATCTGAAAAAATTATGTTGTTCTGCATTATTGTTTTAGATCATATTAGACTGATATACTGTTAATGAACATATCTTAATGAAAGCTTAAAAAAGATCCCATTGAAAGATAAATACAGTTTAGATAATGGTTATATGTAGGCTAAATTGCCTTTTCCAACATGTATTCTAGCACTTAGCAGTTCCAGACTATATATATATATATATATTTTTTTTAAGTACACAAATGATCAATTCTCGAAAAAAATACACTTCTCTTAATCCTTACTATGCTTTATTTTCTATTTTACCTCAACTTCATAAGTTCCTTCAAAAGGAAATTTCCTTCACTTCAGCAACCAGAAAACGCTGTTGATTTTAACACCCCCTTACACACCTCTGAAACCATGTTACTTCACAATGTTAGTTGACAATTACCTGAAAAAGTCACTTTGTGTTGCTATATCTCATGAAGCGGAAGTGTGGGGGATGATGGATGTTAATGAATACCTTTTGTATAAACATGTATATTTCTCAGGGTTTAGTACCTGACCAGCACCTCTACCTAGCAGGAGATGTTGGCAAATGAGTTACACAGCAAAGAGCTTTCCAGACTGTGTGATTTTGGCACATTTTGCTCACCTCCACCATGCTTTTGCTGTGTAGATCATCAATGAATCATAAAACAATTGATCACACTGTGTAATATTACCAAAAACAGTGCATGCTGAAATGAGTACAAATAAATGGGATCATGACATTATGCATATGATCTGCAGCAGCACACAATAGCATGCAGAGAAGAAGAAAAGAAACTACTGTACTCTTTCACTCTTTTAATGACTTTTACTGTGCCAAATATATGAATTAAGCCTAAGTTTAAAGGTAGTACAAATCAAGGTTTTGACACACATAGATTGTATTTGTTTATTTATTTTCTTATTTTTAATATTGCCCCTGTATCAACATTGCTGGAAATTTATATTTGGCAACAAGCAGTACAATCATTAAATAAAAGGTATGAAGTCCTCTCTTTTATTCCCTTTAGTTTTCAAGCAATACAAATCATTATTCATCAGCATTTATAATAAAAGATATATTTTCAGTATCCAGTGGACAGTGAAGTGCAGGCCCCCCACAATACTAAATGAGCATGCAGTAGCTTTGCAAAATCCCTGCAAATTTCTTGCCAGTTTCACATTCATGCTGAAATTTCTATGCCAAGCTAAACATTGCAGCGTGCCGCCACATTGTTCATCCTCATTAACCCTGCTGAACTTCAGACCGGCGTGCACATATGCTGCCATACCATACCATACATCCATACATGCCATGCTGCCACTTTGATGATAACTTTCTGTTTCTACTTGGCTAATTTTCAATTAACCCATCCTAAGAACATTTGGCCCGTCTGTGTTAGTATTGTGTGAGTATTAATATCTCTATTAGTCTCCTTTAGTTCTGCGTTCAGATAGCTTTAAATATGGTAATATCATGGAGAGAAAATAGAGGAAATAGTATGGGAGAAAATAGTATGAGCAGAAGTGAGATCTGACTTCTTACGAACGATACAGATGTCATAGAATAATCAGTTATAAAATAACCTCATCACAGCTGAATACTTATTTACTCAAGATATCGCACTATTCTGGGACATCTGTAATCCTGATAATTACATTTTGGCATTTTATTGACATTCATGGTACATTATATAAATTTGAAGCAATAGCCTCTGTAATGAGTAGCACAGGTATCCCAAAAAAGGCAAACTGTCCTCAGGAATATCTGTGTCATCCTTTATCATTTCCTGAATGGTACATTTTCCATTGAAAGAGCTGGAAGCACAGTGACACATAAAGCTACCCTCGGTAGCATTTCAACAGAGATTCTTTTTCACAGCAAATCATTGACATAATTCAAATGGGAATATTGTTGTCAGAAGGATCTCCACTTCACCTATTAACTCAAGAGGACATCCTTTTCAGTTAAGCAACTCAAAGAGGAGGGAACTCACTCTGAAAACCTTTAAAAGAAATCAAGAATGGAAAGCATCATACTATAGCGAGCATCCCTCTAACCAAAAATTGTTAGAGGTGCTGGCGTATATTGAGATCTTCATACATAATAGTGAAATCCTTGGCAGACTACTTCACATCTTTTCCTTATTGTGCCAAGAAAACATATAACTGTTAAAGTTATTGGCAAGGATGTTTGTGGATGAGCGGATTTTAACTCTGTTCAAAAGGAATGCCCACCATACCTTGACCTACTGGAGTGTTTTCTTCAGCTTTGGACTCTGCATTGCTTTTCTCGGGCCTACAATACTGGACTTGCAATGCCAGACAAACTCAACGCTCAGCCAGATTACCTGGGTGTTCTTTGCCCAGCAGTTCTGCTTGCTGATTGGCAGCTCTATCGGCGGCATTTTCAAGAAAACGTGAGTAGCCGTTCACAAACTGACAACTAAACATTCAAACCTAAAGCATCTGTCTGTTTAGTCCAAGATCTGTTGACCTTCATTAACACTGTTCTTGTTTGCTTTTTTCTCCCTAAAGGTTGTTCAGCGCTCTGTCGGCCTTATTTGTCTCTGCTCTCATCATCTCTGTAATATTTGCAATCATTCCCCTGTGCAATAATGTTCTGTTGTTGGCGATTGCCATGGCTGTGTCTGGATTTGCAATGGGCATCATTGACACCATCGCTAACATCCAACTGGTGACCATCTATCAGAAGGACTCGGCTGTGTTCCTGCAGGTGATAAAATGTGGACTAACATGGACTGCATTTGCAGAACCACTGACATGACAGCATTCACATTCAATGAGTAGCTTGCAGCAAACCAAGTAAATAGAAAATATGAGGAGCATTTGATTTATCCCACAAGAAATCTGACCGCTTTTGTGTGGCAAGATAAATAAAGCATACCTTGACTAATTCAGAATTTTAGACACTGTATTTAAATATGCAGATAGAAGCCAATTATACTTATTTCTCCCAAAAAATAGTATTTTAAGTAATGGATGACTCTTGTCTTCTGCACTTTGCAGGCTCTCCATTTCTTCATCGGGTTCGGAGCCCTGGTGAGCCCGCTGATTGCAGATCCTTTCCTCTCAGAGACGGGCTGTGGAAACCACACGGGGAACGGGACAGAGATGATACATCATTTCAGGAACATGCTGAGAAACAGTCCAATGGCAGAGCACAACATAACCCAGAGCCACCTGTCCCAAGAAGCAGGGGGGGAGGGGGAGGAGTCCATTGTGCACTATGCTTTCTGGATCATGGCCCTTATCAATGTAAGACACTGAGTAGACTTAAATGTTGTAGTAGAGTTACTTTTTCATGGCCTTTTGATATACTCTCACATACTTTTCATTGGTTTCAAGTACAGACTGAACATGGTTAAAAATGATAACGAACTGATTATAATTGATGTGCCCCCAGCTGCCTGTGCCCCTTGCAGTCTTGTTCCTGATGTACCGGGAGCAGCTGATCCCGTGCTGCCCAGGCGGGACCCCACGTCTTCTGGACAAAGATGAGCTGGCTATGGAGAACCAGCAGGGAGCAGAGGGCCCAGACACGGAGCAGAAAGAACAGGAGGCTGGAGGTGAACAACTAATAACCTGCAGCAGTGAAACTGTCATAGCAGCCCTACTAGTAACACTAGTAGGAAAACAGATCTTGTGTCACCTGTTAGATCACTTAGCCATAAATCCAAGAGGAAAAGCAGTTTTGAAACAGGATTCCTATTTTAAGATTCTTACCGTGTACTTTCCCTTGGTTTTCAGCTAAGGTGGAAAAAAACAACTGCAATTTTATGTGCTATAATCTGTCATTTGTAAATGCTTTCTCTGTCGCAGGTCATGGGGACATCTTTGGTTGTTGTCAGAATGATAACCTGCGCGGGTTGCCAGTATCCTTCTTTATGATTCATATCCTCGGTGGGATGGTGCTGTTCATGACCGATGGCATTGTGGTGTGTGGGGGTTGCAAATTAGAAGATGATACTACATGAATTATATTTAGGGAATCTAATTTTGTTAATAGGTTATGAATACAATGAGGCCCAGAATATGTTTTTACATAAATCATGAGTAGGGGAGGATATCTAAGGACTTGCATTTTCACTTTCTATTTTTAGGGAGCCTATGCAGGCTTTGTGTACACCTATGCTGTGGCACCGCCTATGTCACTGCCCCATAAGACTGCAGGTTACTTGGCCAGTATCTTCTGGGCGGCAATCACTGCCGGACGCCTTTTGTCCATCCCTCTCTCATACCGCTTCCAGCCTGTGAGACTGCTCATGTTCAACCTGGTAATTTCAACAAGACGTTTCGGGGTGTCTTTGCATTACAATGAGACATACACAGCAAAACCTCGTGAATGATATCCCTCATTTCATGCACTGCTCTCTCTTGCTCTCTCTGTCTCTCTCCCTCTCCTTTGTATTTGCAGGCAGGTGTCATTGTCACAGTCTTGGTGCTGCTTATCTTCTACACCAGCAGCACCTTTCTGTTTGTCGGGACCTGTTTAGCTGGGCTGTTCCTCAGCAGCATCTTCCCCTGTATGCTTGCCTACACCGAAGACATCCTTGACTACCAGGGTATAATGAAGCCGCTCTAGCACAATAATTATAACACAGAACTGGAGTTAGAACAAGTGAAACATCCCTTTCTCTCTGCAGGATGTGCAACCTCAGTCCTGGTAACGAGCGCAGGAATGGGGGAGATGGTTATGCAGGTTCTGGTTGGCTCGGTAAGACTGATGAATGTAGATATAATTAGTGCATATATAGAAATAGGAAGACGAGTTGGCAGAAGTACAGAGATAGTTTCATATTGGCAAAAACCCAGTTGAGAGCCTGTTTAAAGTCCAGTAGTTTGATGTTGCCGTCTCATCCCCAGATTATCCAGACCGAAGGCAGCTACAGCTTCCTGCTGTGTGGAATGATAATTGGCTGCCTTGGTTTTATCCTCTTCATCGGTCTCTTGCTGTTCCATCGGATGCACAGAAACTACCTCACAGGTATGCTGTTTCCCAGCTTCCCCACAAACTGCTCGGGAACGAGTGGTCGTAATTGTAGTGCATTCATTTCATATTCATCATCCCAAACCCCCACCAAACTCCATCTTCCCCCCTTGTGCCCAAACAGGAACGACAAAAAAGTCAGCCATGGTGGAGGAGCCAGCAGCAGAGGTGAATGGTTCTGCCAAAACAGAACAGAAAGAGGAGAAGGAGAGCAGCTGAGGAAGGGAACACATGTGCATCCCCTACTTTTGTCCATTCCCAGCTACTGTAGAGGAAGCCAGTTGAAAAGTTTTACAAAAATGTATCAAATTAACCACTACTCATCGTACCTAAAAGACTACAAATGGTCAATATACCAAATTATCTCTCTGCTCAGGTCAGTCAGCAATATTTGGAAAGGAGATAGTTTGCTACTGTTAGACATGATAGTTCACATTTTGAGATTATTTTTTCTTTTTTGTAAATCAGTGTTCATCAAATTGTAGACTTGTGTTCTGTTTTATATTGCATCGCTGTTCTAAATGAACAATGCATAGATGCATCAAATTTGTGATTGTGTGAACAGTTTTCCGCTGGAAATATGCTGTAAGTTTTATTTGGGCAAATGTGGAGTGATTTGATCATCTGTTTTAACTGTTCTCTTTGTTCTCATGAAATATTTGGACTGTTCTTATCTTCCCATATCTTTTGGGATTTTTTTCCACATTCACATGCTAGATGATGATGTGTGTATGAATTGAGTGGACATAGTTTGAATATTTTGATAGATACCATTTTATTGATACCATACTTTATAATTGAAAGCTTAGTCAAGAAAGGAGTGCAAATACAACAGATGTTCCACAAGTCTGATGTTTATTTGATTGCTTTCATAATTAACTATTCAAGAGGACAGCCTCGAGTTTCACACTGTTATCCATCTGATTTGGTAGTAAGGACTTTGTACTCAGAATGGTGTAGTTATGCCTCTGAGTTAACAAATCTAAAACAGACGCGTCCTGCATTTGGAACAGTTAACCTGTCAATCTGTAACTTTGGCTTTAAGCCCAGTTGCAGCAAGAGCAGGAGGTGTCAAAGACCAGACCAGCAGCACAGTGCTCGAAGTAGGTCTTGCCCTGGCTGCAGTTGTAGAACTGGTTCTTGTTTGTTGGGTCTGGGTACATGCCGTCGGCCTTTCCAGCACAGAAGCTGCCGTTCATGCCGCTGGTACCAGAGTCTCCACCAGAGGGGCTGCCGCCACTGGAGCTTCCGCCACTGGAGCTACCGCCTCCACCGCTAGGGCTTGCAGCAGTGGTGCTCATTCCTTTAATTGGAGGAAGGGGAGTGGCAGGAGGGGCACAAGCTGAAAAAGATCAAAAATCAGAGAGATTGATGTAGTGATTTCTTTTTTGAAAACGTCATCATATGGATCATTTCACAGTGATCATGATGGTCCGGGTGTTAAGACACTCTTACATGCTTGCTGCAGATTTAGGCCTTTCTTAAGGACGTTGATGAGTGGGTATTTTCCCTGGTTACAGAAAGTACCCAAGTAATCATCCATGTCAAGGGTCCACACCATGGCTCCTCCATAGTTGCTCTTCTTTAGCCAGTCAACCTACATTCAACCAGAGGGGGGCATGTTAGTCATTATGAAGCATTTAAAAAGGACTATTAGCTGAAGCCAAAAATATTTTAGCAGCATTCATTAGAAGACATTGATGCAGAGCTTTTTGATAACTGCAGCAGGGTACACGCACAGAACTTTCACATAACACTTGCTTCTGTCAAATTAGTTAATGACTGACAATGGTACACTTTAACTTTTTTAAGTCCTCATCAATTTCTTGAAGGGTCATGGAGACATTCTCAGCTCAGGGCTAATTCAACATCGCACAACAAAACACTTTCTCATTAAGTGGCTATATAAGTATTCTGTGCATATCTTCCTCACCTTGATCTGAAAGCTCTTGATGTTGTCGTAGCCCACCCACTGGTTTCCCTTGTAGGCATATGGCACATCCTGGGCCTGGTTCCAAACCTCAGTTGCTCCATTTTTCAAAAATCCACAGATCTGTAATTTAACAAAACACCGTATTAACAACAGCCAACAAATTCATTAATTTCTTCACCCGGAGTCAGTCAGATTATGAGGAACCAACCATTTGTCAAGCAACTCATAATAAATGCCTTTCTCAAACACAACCGAAGAAAATTAACTAAGCACCATAAACATATTCAAGTCCATTCTTCACTGCTCTGTCAACGAAATAAAGAAAGTGTACCTCAAAGTAAGCCAGCTCTCCAGCCTCTTGTGTGTACTTTCCTGGAGTTCCAGCACCAGAGATGGGTGCTCCAACACCATGGTTAGCAGGGTTCCTAAGGGTGAATGTGTTGCCATAGGTTGGGAAACCAACAATCAGCTTCTCAGCTGGGGCTCCTTGGCTCTTCCAGTAGCTCATGGCAGAGTCCTGGAACAAAGTATAGTGGCTTTGGAATTACACATGTAGGCTGCTGATCTCGACAGCCTTTGGGATGTTTTAATGTTAAACCTGTACTTGCAGATGTTTATTGTTGTACATTTACAGAAAAAAATGCAAGTGTTTCCCTTTCAAAGGCCCAATTTTGGCAATTAACACACTCTGTTTGGAGATATTCCTCTACTCACCACATTGAAATAGATGAAACCACCACTGTCCTCAGGTCCCCTGTACAGGGGGCTGCACTCGCCTGTCATGGGGTCCCAAGAGCCGTGGAAGTCATATGTCATGACATTGATCATATCCAGGGACCTGGGAGCGGAAAATGTAAGAGAAGCGGCACAATGCGACCCTTAACAATTAGCAGCTTAGAAACATTTATTTTAGGAAAACTGAGTGATGATCAGAGCTGTCTCATCTTGTTATTATGATGTTTTTAGTGGTATACATTAAGGTGAGCTTGTCTAACACCTCTACTGCTTCACATGCTTACTGGCCAAGCTTGGGGATCTGATAAGCGGATTCAATGGTCCCTCTTCCAGCCGACACAGCGGCAGACATCAGAAGACGAGGCTTGTTGCTCTGTTTGGCCTCATTCTCAAAGGCAGCTCTCAGTTCCTGTTGAATGTGAACAGATATGAGAGTTTTACTGTTGACTCAACTGCAGTAACAGAAAAACACGATTTATAGCATGATAAATTTGCTTTTATCTGTGAAGCATTTATTTGCTGGGGGCCAGTGGTTAGGTTCTGGGTAAACTTTGGGATTTCATAGTTTCTGCCAGGAAAAATTCTAGACAAGCTGTATGTATTTTAGCAATGGTTTTCCCTATCAGGTAAGATATTATTTAGGCCTCATTGAGTGAAAGACAAACAGACTACCATACCTCAAGGAAAACAGAGTAGTACTCCCTGTCCTCAGGAGGGCTTCCCCTGTTGGCTGGATACTCCCAGTCAATGTCGAGCCCGTCGAACTCATACTGCCTCAGGAACACAATCACCGAGTTGATGAAAGTCTGACGGTTGGCTGGGCTGGCAACCATTGCTGAGAAACTAATTAAGGGACGGAAACATATTACTGTAAAACACAGCATCCCAATCACTTAGAGTGCACTCAGAATTTGTGGATGAATGTGGATTATCTCACCCTGCGGAGCCAAAGTTCCATCCTCCAACAGACAGAAGAGTCTTCAGGTTTCCGTTCCTGGCAAAGAGTCAGACAAGTTTTTGAAATAAGACTCTTGCCTTCCCAGTTACTTTCCATTAGAGAGACTTAATTATTATTTACAGAGGCACACACACATACGAGGGCAGATTCAGGAGTTCAGGACACTTAACTTCAGCTTCACAGTGACTCACTTGTTCTTCAGGGCATTGAACTGACCGTAGAGCTCAACATCATTCCACTCATAGGTGGCCAGCTTGTTGTTCTTCATGGTGGCAAAGGCGTACAGAAGATGGGTACACAGGCATGGGTCAATATCATTGGGCATATAGATGGTTGGGGGTGGCCTGTACTGTGCCCAGTTTGTGAAGTAGCATGACAGGATGAAGGATGAGCCTTTGGTGCAACATTGACATTTAAAGAGTGATTAGAATATTTTCAGCTGGTCTTTTACCCTCACACCCACATACAGACACCCACGCACTCTGTTCCAAAATTGTGATTTATAATTTTTTTCCTTATATTTACAAATATTTTGTGGAGCTTCCTTACCGAGCTGCGCATGCAGCAGCAGGGCCAGAGCTGTAAAAATAAAAAGTTGCATGGTTACCTCCTGCTGAAAGCAAAATCAAGAGAATAAATCATCTAAAGAATGGCTGCACTTTATATCCACTTCCTGTAAATGGCAATTGCCAAAAGATCATCTACATTACAACTTAAAATTTTTTTTCATCATACAGCACAATAGCCTTACCCGTCACAAACAGTACTTTGCCCATGATTGCCTTGTACAAAGAGTTTGTCGAACAGGTGCACTCACTTTTATACGCACTTGATCCAAACTTTATGGGACACCTGCCAAAAAGGGTCGTATTTGCAAAAGATTGTTTCCCAAAAGATAACCAAGTGCGCTAACATAAGGAACAACATGTGACTACTTATCGTGCTTTCTCCCATATTCTCCACAGGCACTCGTTGCCAGTTTTAGATTTCTCCTTGTGTGAAGGACTAATTCATGAATAGTCATCAAAAGCAAATATAGTGCAAACTGGAAGTCAGCTTCAAATAAGCCAGTGACTTGTTAAAACAAGCAAATAAATAGATCAATAAATCATTCTGAATAAATGTTTGTACCACAATGTTTGTTTGGGATTTATCTGTAATAATGTCTACCAAATATGCCTGACATGCCATGCAGTTTTTACTGAAATGGAATTATCTAGGAGCTCACAGGGGATCAAATCTAAGTATTTGGGCTGTAACTACATAGTGATAAGTAATTTGCCAACTCTTTTCATGAAGATCTAGAAAAAAAAGATTAAAAAAGATGGGAATAATGTAGCTGTTTGTTTGTGAATTGACTAAAGTGCATTCATCTACAAATCCTTATCAAACATGCCAGGCATTTCATGTTTTAAATATACTTTTCTAGCCCCTGCTCATTGTTGACCTAAAATATTATCTAACTGCTGACATAAACAAGGGACAAAATTGCCTTTTATAGTTTTGATATGGGATGATAAATATGTTTGACAGCTCTACGTGTGATAAAGAAAGAGGCTCGTGATATGTCATGAAGAGGGATTTACGTTATAATACAAAGCATGCGCAGGGTCACTGGAGACCTTATCTAATCATTTTGCTCCCATTATAATGTAGCCTACCTTATCTCAATAAGTCTCTGTAATGTTTAATAAAAGATTTGCTGGTGTCAGTGGAAAATACTTGTTGGCTAAGCTTAGGGTCCAAAAGCAGAAGTAATGCTGTTTGCTAGCTGTTCCATAGAAACCCTCTCCGGCTTTTCATGTAGTGTCTCAGGAATTAAGAAAGAAGTCAAGCAAATGTCAAGCGGGCTGGAAAGGGGATGCCCCTGGTAACCACGGATTTGCTTTGGTTGACGGTGAATGCTTCCCCAATTAAAGGATTCACTTATTTTCATGGCCTGTCTTCTCTCTTATTTCTGCTATAAGTGAGGGAAATCAAAGTTTGCTAATAACAGTGCTGTTGCACAGTAACACCTCATAACAGCTCTAATGTATGCCATTTTTATGCCCTGTGATAGTTATTTTAAATTTTTCAAAAAGAGACCTGTGTTTGAGCATGTTGTAACCTTGTGGGTGGCTAGTCACTGGCAGGCCGTGTCACAACATACAGTAGTTCTGTTTTTCCGCTGCGGCTTGACCCTTTGTCACCAAGCCTCAAATGTCATCAAATGACATTCAAGTTTCCTCTGAGACCAAGAGAGGTGCTGTCACCATCAAATACTCTGAAATCTGACGGAATACACACTGGACAGATTTGGATACGATTTCATTGCTTTTATAATGGGGTTTGGAGTTCATTGTGACTTTGTGTTTGGCTTTGTCATCATTCAGAAAAACTTAAATATGGATGTCAAAATGTGACGTCCTACATCATGAGAACTTTACTGTAACCTCACTAATGCTCTCTCTAATGAAACTGTCTCTTAAAGTCACTCAACTATTTGTCATTTGGTATTTGTCATCTATGTTATTTTCTTTCCTAGACTTGCTTCATCGTGTACTATTTTAACAACTTCTTCAATACATCCTACATAAGCATTGATAAGAGCAACAACAACAAGAGTTTCAACAGTAGTGACAGCATTTCAAGTCCTAACAAGGTAACACTTGGCCTCCCACTTTTATTCTTTGTCTTCATTTGAACTAAAACAAAATGATTAATGCTTTTTGATTCTTCTTGTAAGTAGAACAAGACAATTTGTTAAGCTGACAAATGAGAATGAGAAGAATAAATAAAGACCATCATAACAGTACAACATGAAGTGTGACATCATTACACCTAATGTCGTTGACACTGAAGCCCATAAAGACTAGATTTTACTTAAGAAAACGGCCAGATCAACTGCTATGTATTTAATATCAAAATACAAATAAATAAATGAATAAATAGATACTAAAATGTTATCGTTTATAATAGTGCTGGCAACAGCTACATCATATAAAGTCAAAAGCCATGAAGTGGCACAAATTGACATAAAGATGCCGGTCAAATTAGGGGAATGAGAGCCAATGAAAAAATTCTGACAAATGAGAAGGTATGTATGGGATGCATTTGGAAGGTAGAACACAATATTTTTGGCCCACAGTAAATAATTTTTGCAAACTAGATTTCCTGGGCCTGGTTAATCTATCAATTGATGGATTACACAGTTGATCAGCAGGGAAGAACAAAACATAATATGCTTGGATAAATGCAGGGAGAGGTAATGTCACTGGTGGCTGTGACATTACTAAAGGATCTCTAGTGCAGTATCTGGGAAGGATTAAAATTAATGAAAGATATAACAGTTATGCTGGATTTTTTAAGAAAAGCACCTGCTCAACAGCTGGAATAAAGCTAAAGCATGATTCTGAACAAAATTTTAAAAGGGCAAAGTGCAGATATATTGAAAATGGTCTGCTTTTCTCCAACAGAAACCAATACACTAGATCTCTAACTTACTCCAAAAAAAAAAAAAAAAAAAAAAAAAGGCTACAGTGGCCTGTGAGCCAGGTCTTTGGTGCCACCTGTTGTAAATAAAGTGGACACAGTGCCCACATGAGAGGGACAAGGCACGTCATGCCATGCATGGGAAAATTGTTTTGCATCATGAGCAATCACAGTGCTTTGAACCACACACTTGCACAAACATTTAATGGCGACACACAGATTTCCCAAACAACCAAGTGATTGCTCAACATGACCACAAGGAAGGAAAGGAAGAAGAGGAACCCCTGCTTAATACTAAACATTATGCTTCTACTTCACATTATTCTCTCCTTCTCTCATGAGGGCCATGAGGTTATATGTCAGCTTTCTTCATGGTAATGATGGCATTTTCAATAGCGCTCTAATGGCAGAGTAACTTGGAAGGTATGCTTGATTGTATGTACTAATATTATGTGATGTGATTTTGCATTTGGCAGCTCCGTTTCTCTGTCTCCTCTGGCTTATGAGGCATGAAGTGGACTCAGCTGAGCTGTCCGCTCCGGCGGTGGTAACAGGACAAAACGGTGGATCTGTGGCAATCACTTGCCAGTACAGTCCTTTATACATAGACCACACAAAGTACTGGTGCAAGGGAAAGATTTATGAGATGTGTAAGATACTGGTGAAGACACCCAGGAACCGGAACAACCAGAGATCTTTCATCACTGATGATAAGGCTGCAGGGGTCTTCACTGTGACCATGACCTCGCTCAGGCAAAGCGATCAGGGCCAGTACTGGTGCGTCATCGCCAAACCTGGGAGGAATGTCTACACTGGTGTCAGGTTGCAGATCTCCAACACAGGTAATTCTCCTCTGGCTGAAAAACTTCATCAACTGTGATGCAACGCTATGGCAGCAACTGGATAACTAGCAGCTGCTTTGATACTGAATTTTCAAAATCAACCCAGAAAGACATAAACTCAGTATGATGTTAAACCCTCAAGTTGAAATGAAGTACTTTCAAGAATATTAAAAGGTAGGGCTGGGCTGATATGAGATTTGAAGGCAAATACCAATATATTGTATTGAAGGTGCTGATATAGAATAGCTGGTATTTTTTGCCACAGTTGATTACCTTTAGATTTTTCCAGTTTCATGCCAGATTACAAATAATTATCGTTATGGGGTACTAAAACTCAATCAACACCACCCATAGTGATGTAATTCTTTTTCATTATTTCATTGTAGCTTTACACATTATTTTTATTTAGCTGTGCTCGGTTCTGTCAAAATAGCAGTCCCATATATCAGCAAAACAATACATTGGTCTAACTGCATTGCAAAGTGTACTGTGTGAAGATGTTAGCTCTTGGTTTTAATGCAAGATCTTCTTTTTCAAAGTGACAACACCGACCACCACTGCAGTAACCAATTCCACATTGATACACAATGAGACGTGGTGAGTGCAAAAAGTCTACAAGGGCAACACATTGTTCAGACCAGTGCCTTTATCAACCAACATTATGTGACCAGTGGCATGCTATTCCCAGTTTAGGATAATGCTAATCTCATTTATTATTATGTTTTTTAGTTGGTGGGCAACTCTGCGTTGGATCCTTTTCATTTTAATGTTGTGTTGCTTTATATCAACACATATTGCTGCATGGAAGATGAAAACTGCACAGGGAATATGTCCACATCAACAAACCGACCATCAGAGTTTCAACATCTACGGCTGAAAGTTTGGCAACACCATTCTAACTCTTGGCTGAATAATAAACACGCACAAACATTCACACAAACATCCCCTCTCTCTCTCTCTCTCTCTCTCTCTCTC
>OMLF01020793.1:0-16953 GCA_900302615.1 Holocentrus rufus
CGTGCATGAGCACACACTCATATGCACATATTTGCATGTGCAGGATTAAACTCTGTGTGTGTGTGTGTGTGTGTGTGTGTGTGTGTGTGTGTGTGTGTGTGTGTGTGTGAGGGAGAGAGTGATACAGCAGGGTATGGCCACCTTTCTTGTATTTTTCTCCGTCTTCCTTATTTAAACTCTTTCATTTTACATGGTATTTATCTCCCAGGTCCAGATTACATGCTTCTATAGTATAATGGCACCCATTACAAAGAAAGCACTACAAACACTCAACTTCAAAGACAACTAAGTTGAAAAGAGGGGCTAAGCATATAAAGAATTTGTTGGAATAAATGAGTTGTTTAGCCCTCCCTGAAGTGGCTCTTGTATATCACACCTCTTCAGAGAGCTGAGCATACAGATGTATCCATGCTAGAAAACCCACTTTTGTCTGCATGCTGGCTTAATCACTGACACTGAAGTCACAAGGTACGAACCATGAAAGAATGGGTTGAAAGACACTTGTTTATATGCTCTTTTATTCATATGCTTTAATTTGGTTGCGAGTGTATAACATCAAAGGACTAACTGGCTGCAGGGCAAATGTGGGATAGTTGCAGTATAGATACATGAGTTTTATAATGGCTACCAGTGTTATAAGGTAATATGTTATTCCTTTCAAAGTATGAATAACTTCTAAAGACACCAACACGCACTCATTCATTTTTCACATCAAAAGAAATAAGTCATTGTTCTTTGATCAAGACTCTATATGATTTAGAAACATGACTGCCTTGATCATCCTATGTACGGAGAAACTGACAAGTAGTAGGACTGATGTTACACAAACATGGGCACAATTTCTGGTTCATTCTTTACCCATTCTCTATACCCTCATTTGGGCATATTGTCAAAGCTAAGCTATGCACACATAAAATCACTAATTAATTAATTGAAATGCCACAGATATTTCTCTGCAGTTCCACAGATTGCTCAGTCACTAGGTCCTAATTATTTTACGATCTACAGCTTAAGATAATCTAAGATGTAAATGAAGAATTTATTTGCAAAAATAGATTATTGGCATTTCTGAAAATAAAACAGTAAGAAGCCACTGTTGTATGTAATGCTTTGCATAAAATAAGCTACTTTCTGAATCCAAAATGTTGCAAAAGCTGATGTCGTCCACTAATTAGATTTTTATTTATTTATTTATTTATTCATTTATTCAGATTCCCATTTTTTTGGAAAAACATGTTTTAGAAGAAATGAATACAATTGGATTTATCTGACTTTGGAAATGAACTCTTCATGTGCATTTTAGAGCATCTTTGCATTGTGCTTTTCCAGTATGTGGTAAACACAAAGACGACAAATCACAAACATAACTTTGACAACATGGAGAACCAGTTCTATTTATTTCTCTCCGCCATAAAAAAGGCTTGTATTCCCTGTGGTGTGCTGGGAGAAAGTTGTGAAGTCCCCATAAAAGGATTCGAGAGCATTCCACGCATGTATCCCCAAAGGTACAATTCAACTCAACTTGTTCCAACTGACCCACTGTAGTCGTCCAAAAAACTATAAAGTAACTGGCTTCCATGAAGAGACGGGGAGACACAGAGTCAGTGAGAGAAAGCAAGAGAGAGAGGATAGAGAGACACAGAGTGGTCTGTAATTATAATTTCAGAAGGGGTGGATGGAAGTCGTTTTCTGTCTTTTTCTCTGGGTTCTCTTGCCAACTCATTAATTTAATTGAGCAATTAAGTTCGTAGGTGGCATGTTAACTGTGCGAACTGGCACTGCCTCAGACAGTGACTGTTGTTCTGGGATGGCGTGTGTCTGTTTGTATGTGAATGAATGTGCTGTGCATGTTTGTGTGTGTGTGTGTGTGTGTGTGTTAATATGCAGAGTTCATGTGTGTGTGTGAATTATGGCACGTTGTTAGTTTTCCTCAGTTTCTCAAGGAAAGCTGCATGTTTGTTTTTACACTTGGCGGCCTCACCCTCAAAACAACCTTGAACAGAATAGAATAGAACAGAATAGCACAAAACATAAAATATAAGCATGTCCTGGGAGTACAGTTGGATAAGGTACATATCATGTGTCCCTGATGTCCTAGATTTAAATCTGCCCCATTACCTTTGTCTTTTTCCTGTCTTTCTCAACTCTGAACTGTCCAAAATGTCAAAAAAAAAAAAAAAAAAAAAAAAAAAAAAAGACAAGACAGGAAAACGGAGTACAAGACAGCAGAGCACAGTATGACAAAACTTTCATAGAGTAAGTTGAACTAGAATAGACAAGGGTTGGTGACTTGAGGTTTTAAAAGAAAGCAATACTTTACTTTTGAGAGGCTGACACTCATACTGACCAAATCTGGACTTCAGCTTACTAACAAAAGTGTGTCCCGATTCGAACTGGACTGGCATGAGAAGACCTGTTGGGTTTGCAGAGAAGTTGTCAGGAGGCACCAGGGGGAGCACACTGTGGCAGACAGTGGTTGGCACTAGAGAAACAAACCTTAGATAAATATTATATGATGCCTTAAATAATAGATAAGGAAGTAGAAGAAACACACGACCCTGCAGGAACATACACACACGCACACAAGCACACGCGCACAAACCCACGTGCATTTACTAGCATATACACACATCCACACGCAGATATGATCGGTTAAATAGTGAGAATAATTGGCACATGCTGATGGGGGAAGGCAGTGTTCCATGTCAGCCTGTTGATTTATAGTATTTGAAGAATTAAAGATCTGTGGATCACACCTCACTGTACACATAGACACACACTACAACCCGACAGACTCCACACAAACACACACCTGAGGCACATCCTAGCATATTCAAATTGCCGTTTTCTGGAGCAGTCAGGCTTTAGTGCATCCTCAAATAAGAGGATAAAAGTTTATACCTTTGCACTGTGAGTCAGACAGAGGCTGAACTCCACTTGCTAGAAGGAAAACCTACCACCTTAGTTCAATAAATATTCATTTTTATGGAGCAAATCCCTTAAAAAGACAATTGCTTTCCATGGTGCTAAAGCCTAAAGCATACAAATGAAAGCACTTTCCTATGAATGATTCCCCTTACCAATTAAATGTCCATTTCATATCTCTGATAGTAGAAAGTGTAACTATTCCTATAAAGGATGACTTTTATTGACATTTTCACCATTTATGTCACAAGTACAGTATATAGTGTTTGTACTTCGCTCTCCCTGTTGTGACACCGAATGATAAATGGTGTACAGATTCATTGCAACAGTTTAACTGTATATTGTTCATGTTGTTGGGAATGTGTTGTAAGTTGTGAGGTAAGGATTTATTTAAATGTCGAACACATGAAATGTAAAGCAAGCATGATTGCTAGACCAGAGAGGCCTATATGCAGTCAAGGCTAGAACAAAATGCACTCAATGTTAAAAATCAACATTTTTGCAGTGGTACTCATGAACCACTTCTTTTAGAAATTCTTGCAAAGAAAACGAATGAATGAATGAAGGACAAAATAATAGCTTGTTCAGGTACAATTCAGTTTGTATTGCCTAGACAGAATTAAGCATATTTGCTTCTTTTAGAAGTTAGAAATATTCCATGGAAGCAGTTCTCATTTACGGTTGGATCGAACTCTCCAGTTTGAACAGAGCAAAGAGTTTATTCTTTTCTTTGTGCTGTGATGACCCTCAGTGAACATCGACAAAAAGAAGAAAAATTGCCATCAGACATCAGACACAGGATTGTAACCATGTGTGGGTGATCTCAAGGCCAAAAGCACTTCTCCAGACAATATTCTGTGCTATCAGAGCTGTAGACAATCTCTCAGGATGTGGCCACAAGAGACAACTTGATTGAAGATTGCAGTGATTGATTGTTTAAATGTTGGCCAAAACACTTTGATCAGCTGCCAAACGGATGACCAAGCTAATGATGAAGCTGACTTTCAGACACAGAGTTCATCAGTTTCAGTCCAGCCCATCTGTCATCAAATCCATGAAAGAAGGCTATGTGGTAGGAGGTCAAGGGGGAGTCCCCTGCTGAAAGAGAGACAAACGAAAAGCCTGACTGAAGTTTGCCAGAATGAGCCAAAATCTGTCTGGGAAAATGTCTTGAGGACTAATTAGAGCAAACTAGAACTTTATGGTCAAGTGTATCATCTCTAGTTTTTTACAGAAAACCAACGAAAGCTTTCAAGGAAGAGAATGTCTTCATTACAGTCAAACAAAGAAGCCTTGAACATGTGCCTCATGCTTTAGTCAGTGTCAGAGAGATTGGGGGCTCATCCAAGGTCACAGGTTTTCCAGGAAAACAATGACACCAAACATTCAAAAAGCAGGTGAGAGCTGGAGCACTACGAACAAAAAGAGTGGGCTTCTAGTCGGAAAGAGCAAGAAGCCCACTTATGGCAACAGGAAGTACTTGACTATAGTTATCTTGTATGTGAGTATGTGAGCAAGAGTTAGAGAGAGAGCACATGTATAAGGGTGTGTGGTTGGTTTCATCACTGATTCCTGATTCTCTAATTATTTGTTTAGCTGCCCTCTCAATGCACACAGCCTGGTTTTATCCCCTCTGTAGTCCTCCTCTGTTCTCTTTTTGTGGCTCTATCTACCACTGCTCCCTCTCTCATTGCCTCTCTCTGCTTCTCTGCCTTCCACCTTAATTCCTTCTGTCTCAGACCTGTCCTGATTCAAATATATGTATGACTGAACAGAGCAGAACAATTTGCCCATCCCTGTCTGTGTTCCAGTGGAACTACTTAGCATAGAGTCTGTGTTTCTCTAGGGAAAGCTAAGTAGACCACATCATTACTGTGCATCAGCCGTTCCAGCATGATTATGGATAAGATGTGCACTGGTAGTGTCTACAACAGCTTACAGAGGGATGTGGGCCTGAGGAGAACCATATGGACACACCACAACATCCAATAATGTGAAAAATTGGTCAGTAAGATCAACGCTAAGGGCTTATTCTGCGAAGAACATAGCAAAATCCTCAATGTTTGTGACCTTACAATCTTTTGTTGCTGATAATGCTTTGGAGGGAGCAATAGTCCCGTCTCTTAAATTTCCCACTACATGGCATTATCAAAGGCATTGGATCTGCAAACTTTATATGCGCAATTTCTGACACAACATAATTTCTATTTAGATTGGCTGTGTTGTGGGCAAATGGCTTGGCATTGTTGGCTGCTTGATGAAAGGGTGTGTATGAGTCACACAAAAGTTTCTTGGAAGCCTGCAGTTTAGAAGCGAGCCTCTTACAGTAGCATGCTTCTATGTGTAGCCTTTGGTGTTGAGTAACCCTTTTTTGGGGTAAAGTTGTTGCTTTGCAAGCCATATTAGTCCCGCAAATTGATCACACTGCAAAACATCTGGCCTCTGTCCCGGGAATGAGGCTAGGCTTAAGGCGAAACTGTTTTCAGTTCTTGCTGATACTATATTAGGAACTGCAAACTGATTTAAAGAAGTTTTCTAATTTTTGAAAATTGTAATAAACAATTGATATACTTGGGTCTGATACTTTATGCTGTTATATTGGTCACTTTCTCAGACAAAAGAGGTGGCAAGCTTGAGACTAGCACTAAAGTAGTTTTGTCTTGTTTGTTCAACAGTGGGCTAGCCATCAGGAGTTTGGAGTTTTTATCACCAAATTCCCAGAAGTTATCAAAAGACACATATTTTGCACAGCATACAAAATGACATGTGCTGTCAGTTGAGCAGTGCCAGTGGCAGCTATAGCAGACAGGCTCAACTACTTTATTGTGGGAAAAACTAAAGAGATCAGATTTTTACTGTAGATTTCCACTCATCTTTATGTGAGTGTGCCATGGTTCAGCATATGACACTTTCCATTCATGGTACCATATTAGTAGTGCCACTGAAAATGTAACAGCTGTGGTTCTTGATTTTTGGGGGTTGAAAGGACTTCCATCATTCTTAGAACTTGACTCTTTTACTTGTACTATGCTTCAAGAATCAATGAATCTATTACTCTTAATTGTCTTAGCCAATTAGTATTATGGATCATGTCTTTAAGCGTTTTTGTCCAGTAATCAAAAACATAATGAGGCTTAGACAGTGTTCTGTAATGGAGTTATGATACAGTGGCATTAATATGGAGAAAGAGACAGACAGAAGCATTAAGCTAACTGGCTTCTCTGGGTATGGCACCAGTCTTGTTACAGCGTAGACCACTTACACGTACACTTATTTAAGTGTTTGTTTGAGCTATCTAGATGTTTATTTTACAGTAGTGCTTATGAGACTTACTTTAAGAGTGCTTAAAGCTGTAAAGGACAGTTATTATGAGATCATGTACTGAAGAATGCTAAATCCAATGTTCCAATAAAACTCTTACCAGTGTAAACTGTAATATTCCAATGCCACTAGTTACCCAAATAGAGCCTAGCAAGTTCAAACAATGCCATAAATGTCTTAATACACTTTTTGCTTACTCGGTACAATTCATTTGTATTCCGAAATTGTACATCCTTAATAACCTCTTATAGAGTCAACCCGTCCCCCCGCACAAATGAGTCAGAGGATTACTTGGGTATAAAATCGGACGTAAACAAGTATTTCAGTCTTGACAGTCTGAAAAACGTACACATTCTGAAAGGTAAATTTAGAGACCCACCAGTCCCAGTCTGTTCTTTATGGGCCAAATTTCATGCCAGTTCAGATCAAGTGCAGTGACCTTGTGCTGGTGAGGCAGCAATTTTGTTGGGTACAGTCTTTCCAGTGTATCAGCTTGAAGACTACTAAATGACAGAACCATGCTTATCAACAGGCTGTGGTGAAAATTTTATTCACTTTGTGTGGCCACAAGCCTGTGATCTATACACGGGAGAGAGAAATCTGTCATGTTAGTCGTCAGTCCCCTCCTGTCAAAATGGTGGAGCAAGTAGCTGTACTAGATGTCAAAAGAATTGCAGATGTGTGCGAAGGCTGAGTAGAGGAAGAAGCCAAAATAGCCAGTAGAGAATATTTTGTTGTCCTCTGGACTCCAGACATTTGTCGGCCGAGAAGAATAGAGGCGGCTTCTTCAAACACATTTGTTCCGACACTGACTGATTAGTATGGGAGGTTAATGAGGTCCACACCATGACTCAGTGGTGATATTGTTTCTGTCCAGATTGATAATGTCTCTGGTTGTTGCTACTAATTAATCAAGTTAACTCCGGGGCAAAACTCCACCCATGTGAAATTTAATTGGTTTGAAATATGAAAGTAGTCCACAGTTTGCCACTCTTTTCTAACCAACATCTTCCATGTTTACTGTTTTGCTGTACTCGCGGTAGACACATCCTCCTTATTTGCAGAAAGTCTGCTGTTTTCAGAGTGCGGCAGAGATGAAAACACACAAGAACTTTTGGTATGTTCTTTACCCTTGGAACCCACTGTCAAGAGCCCATAAGTTTTCGGTGGAAAGTGGGCAGAAGTGAACTCAAGCATGGGAATGGGGTCTGGCAGTGAGGCCAACATTCAAAGAATTCCCAAAATGCATGCGTTTGCAACACTAAGCATCCAGCCAGCTGTTCTAAAACATTTTTCTTTTTTTCGGCATGAGCACATCCTGACAGGGCAGTGAAAAGACAGATGAAGTTGTCTTGTTTTGTAAATCAAACCCATTAAGTGTTAACCCACCACACCTTGGTGCCAGCTGGAAATGAATGCTGCCATCGCTGACTGCACTGTGCCGCCAGACAAATGCTAATCTAGGTTAATGTGGTGGACAGTGGGTTTTTGTGCACATGCTAGTAACTGCTGTGTGTGTGTGTGTGTGTGTGTGTGTGTGTACCTATTCATGTTCATTCTTTCCACCTCGGTTTCAATGTGTATGCGTGTAAGAATGTGTGTGTAGAACTTCCTATGTTCAGGCTTATGACTCATTGTTTAGCAGCGTGCACCGTGCAAAGAGAGCAACAGACAAACAGGAACCGTTTGGAGAGACAGGTAGTGGAGTGGATAGAGAGGCTGTGAACTGTGTGTTCAGATGATCTGGTACTAGGATGAGTCAACCTGCCTATGCTTTCAACAGGACTCTGGCTCTGCCTCTGTTCAAGCTAAATATAGGGCTGTAAGCTGCTCTGTGCTAGCTAGGCTCATTTAGCCTCACTGATATGTGCATTTCTCCCATGGAATTTGAAATCTCTCACACACACACATACACACACACACACATGCGCGCGTGCAAATAGGCACCAGGCCATTTTTATGCTCATTTACCTTCAGTGATATATGTATTTACCCCAGGCATTATTTGCACCAGTTACGGCTATACTGTACGTCTGCTGGAAGATTGCCTTACAAGAATGATCATTTTCAGAAGAAATGACAACACTAAAAGTTCTGTGTCTTTCAGTGCTTAGCACACCAGAAAGCCAAGTTAAAAGACAAAAATGTGCTGTGCTTTGATGGGACCTTTGAGAGTCTGGGACTATGTGTTTTATTCTCTTTGTAATGATCCATACCATAAAAATGAAGAGTTTCACAAATTTTTGTGAAACTACATTTACTGTAGATGTGTACACCCTAGTGACAGTAACACTAAAGTGGATGCAGAAGTCATAAATATAAACAGTCATAACAGAGAAACAGAGAAAACACAGAAAAGTAATACTGTTTAAAGACACAAACACTGCACTTCTAACATCCCCTCCAGGTACAGTAAGTGTGTGTCCTTTTTTCTCAGTCTCTATGGAGTCTTTGTTTTAATTAATATTAGAAAGAATGGTTCTGTTTTCCTTAATTATTAATTTAAGAGACAGGTTTAATGGTAAGTAGTGAAAGTTTTCTAAATTGCTTTCCTACCTATGAGTCAGCCCACCTACGCCTCGAGGTCTCTTTTTGTTGAAGGAGATGGTTGTTGTTACCAAACAAAGACTTTACTTTTAACACACTTTACTATAAGCTAGAAGTATAACCTCACATGCCCTTGTAACCCACAGTGTTTGACATTTTACCACAGTGTGGTTGTCATGGCACCCCATCTCTTCAGCAGCCAAAGAATCAAATTAGGCAGCTTAAAATGAGACATTAAATATATGTATTTCTGGATGCTATCATTATGGTGTCTTCAGCATATTTTTACAAGCACTGTTGTGAGCACTGTGAAAAAGCAGTTTACTGGACAGCGGCGGAGAGGAAGGGGGAATTGCAACTGGACTTTGAAGAACAGGTATCAGTGGACGTACTGTAGGACAAACGTATCGACAGGCAGTCCATACGCCATGTCACTCCACTTTTGCATAAACTTTTCTTCACTTTCCTGTCATGTAGTTGCTGAGATGTTGTTGCCAGCCGCCCCCCCACCCTCTGTCTCTCCATGTCTCCCAGCTCTGTTTAACATGAATGACCAATGCTCACCCTCTCTGTGAGCGCATGGTTAGAAATGGAGACTCTAAGGATATTTTTGAGTCATGATAGTCTTTAGCATTTGTATGAATTTTGATAGCATTGATGTGGAAATAAGCAAGTAGGTCACATAAGGACAGTGAATGAATCTCAAAGGTTGGAATTTTGCACTCAGCTAACACTGTAATGTATTATAGCTTTTTTTTTTGGTAATAATAAATAAACACATCAACATTCTGCTCTGTACCCGTGTTTATCTCCATAACAGCGCTATCAAACATACTACCCCAGCCATTTCAGGCAAAAGCACTGAAATGAATGTCCATTAAATGGGGATTTCAGTTGAATCCATTCTAAAAGTACTGCTATTTTGCACCTGTCGTTTCAATGTAACATTTATCATCCTGTCATGACTGGACACAAAATGTCAGATCTGTACATATAAACATTGGAGTTGTTATTCAGTCCTTAGCAGCAGATATGGAGGTGGATGGGCCACATTGTGATAAGAATTATACTTAGTATGGAGGAAATCCAGTCACAGCACACATACAGGGCAAGTAAAGAATGGAGAAGGACAAATTCACATAGCCAGATTACACAAATAGCAAGTATTTTCAGACCAAGTGTGGATTCATGTAGTCACTTCATAAAATCCACTGTTCACAAAACTTATCAAAATGACAAGTGTAACAGTTGCTTATTTTTGGCTATCTTTTCAGGAGAGTGATGGTTTATAACTGTATTGGTGCTGTTGTGGCCTCCTCTTTTCCAAAAGTGATATGGGAGATTTAACACTACTGATACCAAACACAGGGATTAACCACTCCATCATACAGTGTGTGTGGGTGTGTGTGAGTATGTGCCTATGTGTGGGTGTGTGTATAGGACCCGTTCACCATCTGTGTTTGGGGAATTTTAATCTGAACAAATCTTTCAAATCCACACATTTTCTCTTTCCATGTGGTGATTAAGAGAGAGAGAGAAAATGAAAAAGAGGACAGAGAGAATAGGAGTTAGCGAGGGACTTAGAATCAATTTAAGAATTTCATGATGCATGTGAGCCATGACACGTATGTGCATGCTCAAACTGACCTTGACAGGCATACAGTCTGGAGGGACCACCAGGAGGGACGTGTTAGCCTATCAAAGTATTTTATCTTATTTTCTTTCATCTCAGAAAAAAACTAATTGTCATCTAGAGCTTTTTTAAAATACATTTATGAATTGCCTTGCGGGCCGGATCAAATGGTCTTGCAGGCCACATCTGGCCGAAGACGTCCCCCATCCCTTGTGTAAACCATAGCACCCTCATCATAAGTGTTTTGTGTTCAGTGCAGCTACAGTAACATTGTTCACGAGGCACACACAGACACACACACTAGCACTCACGCAGATATGCAGACAGACACACACATTGGACTGATAGCAGTCGGAGAAGTCAGCAGCAGTGGAAGGTTTATGGCTATGACTATGATTCTCTTTGATGTCGTAATTTGGCGTTTTGAAGCAAAACAAAAACAACATAAACCCAAGCCGTTGTGCTTGTTTTCTCCTCTTGCACAAGGCTTATTTAATCTAATCACATATTATACGCCGTTTCATGTTTACTCTCATCCTTTTCAATGGCAAGAGGTTTTAGTACATTTAGAAAGTGAATGCTGTTAGATTGGTTTCTGCTGAAATGTAATTTGGCATCTAAAATGTTTTTCCTCCACGTAATATAATTGGGAGATATGCTGTGCTTTTTGTATTGTATGTAATGTATACATGTAATTATGTCTTACCAGTGGAGTTTTGATTTGGGTGTCAACGACATAATTGGTTGACAAGTGCTGAGCCATGTCCCACTGAAAAGCTCCATTCAGAGCTAATGAGAGACATTGATTTTGCCCAGCAGCTCTGAGCAAAAGATGCAGCAATGTTTACTCAATCAATCATATGCTCAGGTTGGTGCTAGCAGTGAGATTGCTACTCGTGCCTTTGTCGCAAAGTTATCTGCAGTTGTAGAAGAAATATGCACATTCTTTATTCTTTCTATAAATGTAATAATATCCTCATTGTATAGAACTGATCTGGTAAAAGTTCTCCACTGGTTAGGAAACTCAAGTCTTTGCACGTTATGAGTTTAGGTACTATTTTTCTTTTTGTATTTTCCCCACTGTATTGATCCCCTTGTTTCTCAGAAATAAATACTGGTAATCCAAACACCTGGCAGTAGTGCTCACAAATCTGGCACCCGCCTCACCAAAGCTGTAATTGGCTTGTAGACTACTAAATCCAATGAGAATTAGAGACTGCTTTGTTCTTGCTGTGTTTCAGTCTGAAAGGTGTTCAATTATTATTAAGGTTTGGAGGAGTGGGAGGGAAGGGAGAGAGAATGAAAGAACTAAACTACTCATTCATTTTAATTTGTGTACTTATTGGCTGCAAGACACGACTAAATAGGCTGGAGTATATAATGTATGGTATTGAAAATTTGACTTCAGGGGATGTGAGTGAGATTTGTGAGGATGAAAACACATGTATGCATAGCTGTGTGAGTGTGTGGCTGCAGGTGCACATGATACTTGTGGGCCTTGCCACTCTGGTTTTTTCCTCACTGAACCTTCATACCACCATGTCTGCAGGCACTCTCACACACAAACAATAACACACACAGACACATGCAGAGACACACACACACACCTGAACGCAGGCGGTGTTTTCTCCCTATCTGTGAAAGCAGCCTGTGTCTCTTCACTTTTATCAATGTAGAGCAGTGAATGTGGATCACCTCCAGTGTCTTGGCTGGGCTCAAAAGTCTAGCACCAGCCACTCCTCTTCTTCAGAGTCAAGTGGTGTATGGGTGTGTATGTGTGTAACGATATGAGGTGTCTCAATAGTGTATCAACAGCCATTTTCCCCTCCAGAGCCAAGAGGGGCTTTTTAAAGCCAGGGCTAGCTCAAATTGTTTATCACCAGGCTTTTCCCAAGCTTCTTCACAAGCTTAGGTGCTGACATCGCTCTGGGCATGGTGCTTTAGATACACAAATAGCACATAGCATCCTTTGGGAGCAAACATAAGGCTATTAGAGACGATTTAGAATCCCTATGCAAGGGATAGGCAAGTTACTCAGAAGCGGAACACAAGGGGATTTGGATATTGCCGGTTGTCCTTGAAATGGTCCGATAAAACCCCCAGGTGGTCCAGCTTGGAGTTTAATAGACAGCAAAACCTTTGATAGCACAACTTAGAAAGTAATATTGATGAATCAGTCACAAGCATCGGCCGCCAAATCTATATATGGCAACAATATGCGAAAAGAGTTACATAAATGTTATTTTTAGGCAAGAATGTGGTCCTGTATAGCTCATTACGTTGTTTGGCAGAGATATTAGGAAGTGGGGGAAAAAAAGTACTTTCAAGATTAATCCTATTCTGTCTCAAATCTCCATTCCTCTCCTCTAGGCAGAAGGTTAAGATTTAAGGAAATGAAAAAAAGAAAAAAATGTGATTAAACTTTATTTCTTTCCCCAATCTTTACTTCTCTCTCATTCACTACCTCTAGCAAGATTCTGCAGAGTCAGGCACAGACAGATACATAAATCATCTCGGGAGGTTGTTGCCCAGAGAAACAGACTGGGATCATAGGAAGGATTATACATAACTCTGTGGTTTAGCCCCGGGTCTTCTGATAGGCTGGTGCCATGGCAACCACAAGTTAGTGGTTAGTAGTGTTAGTAAGTAGTCTTCTTGTGAGTAGTGTAAGTAATTTTGTATTACAATATGTGCTTTGATTGGTTGGGTTGGCTGGCATCAGAGTTAGGCCAGGATGGGATTACGTGGGAGTCCCTGCCCTCTCAGATAACCGCTCTCAAACTGTATGCGAACTCAGGAGCCATGCAGAAAACTTGGCAGGAAACTGCAGCATTTGGGGAAATATGTTGTGAGGAAAATACAATTTTAGAAGAATTAGATCAAAAAGAAACTCACAAATAGATGACTTGGTGTATGAGGGTGATCTTTGGAAGCCATAGGAGACAACAAGAAGTAATTTTCTTAATTGTATATACAAAAACATTATATGGAGATGACCACGACATGTTGATATTTCAGTTTAACTATATTACACATATATGTCTCCTGCAGTTTTCCAGTCTATATAATCTACAGATGTCTGTGTCCGCCTGGAATAACTTAATTGTTCACGCTACTCTGTCAACAGGAGACAGCAGCAGTTTGTAGAAGCCAAGGCCAGAGGGCGATAGTTGCAAAGCGAAGAAGACAAAATGAGAAAACTGTAAAGATTTATTCAATAGCTGACCTCTCTGTAAACAGACAATGCTAACGCACTGAAGCAAAGCTAATTTTTACACATACATACACACAAATGTTCACACTCTCACACATTGATTTTGTGGCGCTCCTTAGAGATCGTGATGGTCGGGTATTTGGGGTTCAGGGCTTGAAGGGCCGACAACATTTGAAAGAGCTTTTCCAAGTGTGTACGCTCACATACACAAAAAGCACACACACAATGCTCTTGGTACTCATAAAAGGACTCTTGAGAAATATCGTGCAGTTGCAATGTTGTGAAGGTGTTCAAGGTATCTACACTAAACAAAAAAACAGCAGTTGTGTACGGTAACAAAAGCAATGCATATCAAAGCAAACCCTTTTTGTTTGGTTTTTTGAAACTACAGTGGAGATTAAAGAACACTGCTGACCACCACCTTTGTCAAGCACAATTTCAGAGGCAGAAATGATACACTTTAGTCTGTCTTTAAAGATGACATTGCAGAGGAACTTGAATGATGTATATGCACATTGAAGTTCTATTTGCATTTATATATTTTTTTGTATTCACTCAAAGTCTTGTCACACTGAAAATGCCATGAAATATTCAATGATAAAACCTGAAATGCACATGTGAATGTTTTACTGGCACCACCATTTATACTGTATGACAGCTGCACTTATACATAAGTCTTTCCATCGTTGCCATATAGTCACTGCTGAAAACTGGTCACTGATTACCGCAAGCATCACCCATGCATTTTTGACAATTGGAAATTTGTACAATATTGTTAATATTTTTGTTGGTCCCAGTTTCATGAGACCTGTCATACCTGTGAGGGAAATGTATAATAAATTAGGTCTCTCTCACACACACACACACACACACACACACACACGCACACACACACAAAGAGATTCTGTAGTACGCTGCTGGTGTTGAATGACTCAAGTCGTGGCCTTTCTATGACTGGTAATAGGTGGTACTTTCTACCACTTACTCTCCGTGCCATATTGGAGATTATGGAGTACTCAAGCATAAAGCTGAGCTGACATAACTGCTCGTTTTCTATATTGCAGCTACCACAGCACACAGATACACCCATATGCCTCAGAATGACCTGTGGCACTCCTGTCATCTCCGTCTATAAATCTTTGAGAGGTGTGTGGGCAGGTAGGAGAAAAGAAATGGAAAAAAAACAAACCAACAACAACAAAAAAACAAACACAACGGACAACATACCAAGTACAAGGAGAGAGAAAGAAAGATTAAGAGTGAGTGAGAGTGGTGAAAAAGAGGCAGGAGTGGTAGTCCATGTAGGAGAAATGAGATTGTGCTAGTTGATAGATTGAAGGAAATAAGGGGGTGCGAAACTGCTGCTGATTGTGCTTTATCTAACCAAGTGTCAGTGGTCTGTCAAAGCTATTAACAATTGCAGAGAGAGAGACAAATTTTGATGTGTTCAGTGTATTAAGAAGGCAGCATTTGGTCATTGGAGTATATCAGTCTGCTGTTGGCAGTCTGGTGGTGACAAGAATCATTGTCCACCAGAGCTGCAATCTGTAATAACTGAACACACCCATGCTATCTTTTACCTCTTTTCCTTGTTTGTCCTCTCAGCCTTTGACCTGTTTCTGATTTTCTCCTCAAGTATATTTTTTTGGGCCTCACGAATTGAGTTTTAACATTAAGTTCAGTCATGGAGACTATCTGCACCGACCAATGTTTCAATCGATTCTTCACCTTTGCTTCTCTTCAACCCATCAGGAGCTTTCCTGCTCATTGCTATCTCTCTCATCCTGCCCCCCTCTGAGTTCATTCATGCTTTCTTCTTTCTCCTTTCAAAGCCACTCCTTATATCCCTATATTTGTTGCTTCAATCCCTCTTTCAGAATCTCTCCTTCTCGCTCAGTCGGCTGTCTTTCCTTATATATAGCTCATTCATTCATTCATGCTGTCCTTGCAGGTCCGATTCATTGTGCACCCCTCCACCTCTCCAGCACCACCGACATAAGGCTCCTGGAGGGATTTCCTTCAGCCATTCTCAAGGGATCATGCTCCTCTCTCTTTGGAATGGTTGAACATCACGGGAGCTTACCCGCAAAGTTTAAATGAATAAGCTGAATAATCTGTTCTTGTTTTATTCTTCCAATTTAGTCTCTTCTGATTGAATTAGTTTCAAAGGGCTTCACAGCCTCCACATTCAGAAGCAATAAATTAGACCCTTGCTGAGAACAAGAAAAAACTGCATGAAAACCTCATCTTTCTCCACCTCAACCCATCTCCTCAACACCCTGGGATGAACACATAAACAGACAGAAAGGTCTTTCCTTGTCTGTTTATCACAGGGTGTCTGCAGATCCTTAACCTTACAATGATTTCAAGTCAACTGTGCAAATTTTAGGCTTTACAAGTTAAATAGTCTTAAATTTGAGTTCATATGGTCTTAATTTCAACATTTTATCTAATTTTGTATGTCCATTTATTTATTACCGTCAAAATGAGCCGAGTTCTACATCTGAATGAACATTTTTTAATTGTACAAAACAAAGCAAACCTGAACCTACTGCCTTACCTGTTGGAAAAGTGCCTGCTCATGTTATACTTGCCTGTCATACTTAACCAGTCGACAGAAATCCAAGAAAATCCTTTTACTTGCCTGTAAAAGTTCTGTGGGGATAAAACCAGTGGTTAGATTAGTGCAACGCCACTTTGCTACCTGACCTAAATAATCTTTCCTAAATGACATAATAACAGTTCATAGAATCATCCAGTGAAAGATACCCAATGCAGTTTCCATAATTAACACCGTTGGTTTTGATCACTTTCAAACATTTATCAGCACTACACATAGTGTGTGTCCTTCAGGCCTAATAAACTTGCTGATTGCATTTCTTACCTCAAAACATTTGCTGAGCCCTATTTTGGAATATTTTAAAAGTTGCATTGTTTACATGGTGTGTGTAATATGTCACCTGCTTGCTCATGGTGTGCTGAAGAGCAAGTTATGTTAACGGTGACCTGTTTTTTCTTTTGTGCAGTATAGTGGTCATAAACTGCTTTTGATACTTTTAATAACTGACCATAAAAAGCATTCAGTTTTACTTTCTGATACACATCCAGTTACTCTGACATTGCCTTCTCCATTTTGTCTTTTTCATTTCTTGCCTCCTTGCCCCCTTTTTTTCTTTATATACTCTTTTCATCCTCTTCTTGTTCCTCTCCCCCTTTTACTTGCTCCTCTCCACACCCACCCACACACACACACACACACACACACACATATGCACAGCACTGAACGATGCAGGGCTGAAAAATTAAAAGATAT
>OMLF01020794.1:0-16895 GCA_900302615.1 Holocentrus rufus
TGCTGGGATTAGGCAGGGACTGGAGATAGGATATATGCGTCATTAAAGCGGAGAGCACAGCGTTGCAGGAGGAGAGAGACAAAGTCAACAAAGGTGACATGGAGAGAGAGTAGACAAATAATACACGTGCACGCACGCGCACACACACAGACACACACACACGCACAGGCACACACGCATGCATAAAAAGAAAACACAACCTCTATGCCTGCAAACCTATGCACAAGGCTACACACACACACACACACACACACACACACACACACACACACAATCCTCTTCTCTCACACATACAATTTCCTAAACCTCCAGTGAATAAGAATAATGCAGTGTTGCTGTAATGGATGTCTGAAGAGAGAGGCTGAGCGGAGGCCATTTTCAAACCTATGCCACTGAGGGTTGCAAGACAATTTAGACATTTTCTCAGGGGCGAGTGTGTTGGGTGTGTGGGCCCAGTGCTAATTTTGAAAAATTACGCTAAAATAAAGGTGATACTTGCTTACTGAGGGAAAAGTGTCAATCTTTCCCCATTTAATGTTAGGTGAAGGGATCAGAAATAGTTCAGAATTCTGAAAATGTATTTATTAACTGATGCAGCATGACAATAGGTTTGACTTCGGCGGACTAGATCTGCTTTTATGTTAGCTAATGCACACATTTGATTTCATAAATGGCTGCTGCACTACATACATATATGTACATATATAGATTTCATAAGGATATGCGCAATCACTGTACAGAACATAAAAACAGATCTAGGCAGGAGCTGGGGAGGAGGCGGGTTAAAGCAACCAAAATAGCACATAAAACATATCAGTTGGGCAGCTAGCTTACTAGCTTTATCATAGCCACGCATGCCACTGCTAGCAAGAATCAAGTACTTTGTGTTATCTTAATTCTGTGTTATATATATAATCAAAAACAATTAATTCTGATGTAACTGATTCATGTCTAGATATGAAGTAACTGGTACCACAAAAATTAACAAACTGAAACCATTAGAAAAGAGTCAAATAAGCTCTTTCTGTATGATATTGCGCATAATGAAATGGCACACAGTTAAATACAGTATTTCGGATGAGGTTTTTGACCAGATGATGTCGCAATGTAAATGCTTGGCTGAATGCTCTGGACTACATTTTTATATCAACAAACAACTACTTAATGATCTGTTGCTTTTGTGTTGGTAAGACCTGACCGGTAGGGGTGGGAAAAAAAAGTATTAGTAGTATTGTGATAGTACATCGATGAGCAGGAACAGCTGAATGAAGCAGTTAATTTCAAAAAGTATATTTCTTAATCCATTCTATTCTATATGTACCATTTTTTTACCACTTCCATATGCAGTATAGCAATGATACTGCTGAAATAAAACTCAACAAGAATGACTGACGTGATGTGCATGGATTTTGGAAATATGATTCATGATATACAGTCTCTAGAAGTGTATGATGTTAAAAAAGCAAACAAAAATCACAATATATTATAATATCAAATCGCAATACATATCAAATCAGCACCCTAGTATCGTGATACTATGGAATCAGGAGATAAGTATGTCGTCCCAGCCCTACTGACCAGTAAACAGAGTGAAAAGTTTACTGACCAGAGAGAGGAGGGAGAAAAAAAGACTCATTTGACCGTTTTTGATTCAGGACACCAAATCCTTTCACTGGCATTATGTGTCTGTTGGGTCATGCTTCCTGTGGACACAGACACGACCAGAGGCGTGTAGCCAATATGGGGCCGTGCGGCCAGGTGTGTTGGCCGGTTGCGAAGGGCGCAGCTTAAAATTGAAACAATGCAGATGGCAGTCACGATGGCACACATCTCTTGCAATGACTGGCTGAGCGAAGAGCCGGGAAGGATGTGGGTAGGGAGGTGGGAACGAAGAGGAATTCTGCCAAGGAGTTGTTTACTTTGGAGGGAGGGAAGAGAGAGAGAGCAGCGCCAGAAGCACGAATGCCCAAGGATGTGGCTCACACCCACGGTTGCGTCCATTTATTTGGGAAGAATGTACCAAGCCTTAAGAGGGTCAGCATTCCCTGTGTCTGTGTCCCTGTGGAGTTGAACGCACAAGGCTTCAGGCCTAGCATCGGCTCACCCTGTACTTGGCATCCTTTGCACTGTGTGACCTGGGCAGGGCTCCGTGCCAGTTGAACCTCAAGGTCTTTACATCTGTGCTCCACCTGGGTGCTTTCTGCGGCCGCTCTGTCCTGCACCGCACTCTGCAGAGAACATACCTCCACTGCCAGCCAGACACAGACAAACACAGAGGCGCACACACATGCATTCATACACCCAGACACATGGGCACGCCCAGACAGAAGAGGAAGATGTTACATCTCTAAGACTTTTGGGACATTGGAGTCTATCTCTCTCTGATACCCCTGAGACTGAGACCAACGGAAAGGGTCCATCCCTGATACTGGAGAGGAATCCATGGAAATAAGGTCTGTGTAGCTCCCATTATCCATCCTCATTCCAGCACTGAACGATCCCATATTCAGCCCTCAGCTATATCTATGTTTAACTCCTCTGTATGCCCTTATCCTCCTGAGACATGTTAGCTGTCTGAGTGGAAATGGCTGTCCACCTGGGTTAATGGAGAAAGAGTAGAACTGGTAGAAAACTGACGAGTGAACATATACATGTGAATACATACAGTGCAGGCGAGCAGACACACATGCATACATATAAATGCACACATACATGCATGCATGCGGACACACATGTATCATTAACAAAGGTATGTAGCACAAATGCACGTCAGTCTTCCCAGTGTAGCCCTGATATAAAACTCCACTCATTTTTTTCTTTTCAGCCAAAAAACATTATAAAGGCGTTAACAGTCACGCTATAGAGAAGTAGCCATACAATGTATAAAACCACCATCTGATTGAATGAATGCAAGAAACAACTTGTAAAATATATTTCCAGGAGGTTACAGTAAAGTAATCCATTTGTAAAATGCCCTGAGAGCCTTTACCAAAAAATACCTGTCTTATATATCTGGAATTATTTGCCCAAGATTTATTCATATAGTTGAAATTCCATGACCACTGCAAACCCCAATGTGTATGAAAAACTACATAATCTATCACATAGTTAGAATATACACTCACACAAAGAAATATATATTGCTGGTTCAGTATATACAGCCAGTTGCTTCAGAATAGTGAAAAAAAACATCCATTGACAATGTGAACTTGCCACACACACACATGTTCATACTGTATGTGTACATGCCTGTATGACTGTATAGGTGAATGTGGGCTAGACTAGTAATGTATGGAGGTATGTTAGTCAGACAATGTATGCATTGTGCTGGTGAACGGCACAAGCTAGGCTGACCTCAGGTCTCTGCTCCTGCTTACATCCCACGAGTGCCTCGTTCTCTCCTGCTACTTGCAAAAGATGCCCTTTGACTGCAGCCAGCTGAGAGAGACATGACAGAGAGAGAGAAGGAATCAAGATGTGACAGTCTATCATGGCACAGTACAATATTATGACAATTGTAGCATCTAACTCGTGCATCTGCAGAACAGAGCTGGGCACATACTACCTCTGACACTTGACACAGAATGTTTCATATTGTGCGCCTATTCTTCAACATGGAGGATTTCATTTATCGCAAAAAGAACCATGACAACTTCCAGTACAAAAGGCTCATTGTCCAGCATTATAATAGTGAAACTTCTTCAAGGTCACAAAAATTATTTGTACAAGTGACTGAAACATCACATCAAATATTAAATGTACAAAAAATAAAAATGTAAAAAGCAAAAGTAATAAAAAAAAAGACTATTTGCAGTGAAAACACATAAAATAACACTGTAACAGGCCATTTCAACCTGATCTGTGAGACACGCTACAATCATGCTACTAATTCCAATAGTGGTTTTGTTTTTTATTCTCATGTGTGTATACCATTTTGGAGAAAATCTCACAGCTAATTTCATAACCATACATGAGCCTTACCATATATTCCCCTGAGGACATTCTTTACAATGATTCTGGCTACGGCCTCACACTGAAATACTAATGATTCCGTTGTTCACCTCGCTAAACAAGGTGCTGGGCCCTGCTGGGTTCAAACCATTCAGAATACGGGCAGCAGCAATGGGTGTTTACAAAACTGCACAGCGGGTGATTGGATCAACCATTATTAACTAACTCATCCAATCAGACAAACCAACCATATATGGAGTATGACAACACTGAAGCCAAATATTTTGCTAGGTATTTGGCATTCTGGTACACAACTCCTAAGATTTTTGTAAGAAAAATCCATGTTGTTGTCCTGTTGATTCTGTTTTCAAATTCGGTGCACTGTTGCTTCTTGCTGTTTTCATCACCTAAATAGTGCCTGTGGTTCCTCAAAGGATGCTGATTGGTCTGGCTGGTTGGTGGCCTCCAGTGACACGCTGCCTGGACCATGCCCAAATCGTTTCGCAAGTCAATCTCAAGTGATCTCACGAGATCGGCTGGTTTTGTGAAGCCATCTTGAACTGCACTTAACAAAACACACCCTCTTGGGTATCACTGCTGTAATATATTGTGCATGACAATTGGTGAAATTCATAATTAGCGATCAATCATAAATGATTAGCCAATTGAGCATGTTAGCCAAAAGCTGAGGGATGTAATGACTTCATTTGTAATGGACTCAAGTCCAGCAATAATTTACTATGAGCAGCTCTTGGAACCTGTGAATGAGTGAGAGAGTTCGTGAAAAGTGAGAGGCAGTGATTGGGAGGGAGAAAAGAAAGATGAACGGTTAAGGTCAACGAGCGCTGGAAGAGTGTGAGGGACTGAGGCTGAGAAAAATAAGCAGGAAGAGAGAGGGTAAGGCAGCACGGTGGATGTTCCAGTCGACAATACAGAGAGATGACACTTGAGGTTCTCATTCAGCTCCACCAACACAGTCTGCCCACAGGCTTAGCGACAGGTGACACAGACACTAACAATCAACACAGTCGGTGAATCCGATTGGCCGGTGCTTTTCCTCTAGAGGAGGTGGTAGGAAGCACTTTTACTAAAAGTGCCGCTCTAAAAGCCCAGTCATCAATCATCAGAGGCCTGGGTTTGTCTTGCCTGTCAATCTGACCAAGTAGCTGCTTGTCATCCAGAATATGTTCATCTGTCGACTCCACTGCCTGTGCATGGTGAGCTTACACCTGACGCACAGTTCCTCTTTCAGTTAGCATCATCTGTTCCCCAAATAGTCAGTTGCACTATCCTAGGTCAGATGGCACCATTCAAGAAAATTCCAGTCAATATGAAACAATATACAGTATTGATAGCGGAATAACAGATGTGACGACAAAACAACAATGAGATGAACTTTGGGATAGGGTTAGCTGCAATCTTTCAAATCTGCTCAAAATGCACTGATGGTGATGGGCGCACGAAGCATGATGGCAGGGTCTGAGGCCTGCTGGTGAAGCCTGAGCCTGGCAGTGAGCACGATACCTGAGTCTGGAGCTCCTGGGCCTGCCGGGTCTGGCTCTGAAGCTGCGTCTGGTGTTGCTGTGCTCGACGGCGTGTCCTCCGGAGCTCCACTCGGCTCTCCTGCAGTTCAGTCTGCAGCTGAGAGATCCTTTGCTCCTGGAAGTCCAGCTATTGAACCACAAAAGAAGGCAGGGCGGCAAGAGGAGGAGAAAAATCAATCCCGTACACAGAGCCTATCCTGTTTGAGCAGCCAGGCTGCTCGCTGCAAGGCTGGAGCTATGATGCGCTATGGCACCCCTTCCTCCTGAGTAGATTTTCACCTAGAAATAAAGCCACCCAGAGTCCTGTCCCCTCAAGACCAGGCCTGATATCTGCCCGAGGAAATGGCGTGTTCCTCATCAGGAAGATAGCAGAAGATAGGGGTTGAATGAATGAATGATCACATCCTAATGAACTGTCTGATACCTTTGCACAATGAAAACAACAATACACTTATTCTTGGCTAGAGAGGATCCAGACTTTATTCGAAACAATAGCAACAGCAATTCAAATGGAAAAGGTTTTCAAAAGGTTGAAAAAAAACAAACAAAAAATAAAACAATAATTAATGCAATACTGTGTAAAGTAGCAACGATTATAACTGTCAGCACAAATTAGAATTATCAATGCATTAAAAATCCAATAATCAAAATGATTATTGGATTCTGAAATTAAAAAAAAAAAATTAAAAACCTGACAAAAATTAGCCATTACAAAAAAGTATGACAGTTAAAAGAATGTTTTGCAGTAAAAACACAAGTATACCAGTAGCAGGCTATCAACAGGAACAGTGAGCTATACGGCTATGAGACTGACAACAACAGTTGCCTAGCCAGTGGACACACCAACAATAATAAATAAGCCTCTAATTAATACAACCTTGCCCTGCGAAATCACATGAGAGAAAGGGTTGGGGGGGCCGGGGAGGGGTGAGAGACAGCGAGAGAGAGAGAGGAAGAAGAGGAGGGAGCTCGGGAGAAGGCAAAGGAGGATAGCAAGAGGAAGACAAACAGACCCAGGTGCTGGTTCAGTTGGACAGGGGCTTCAGCCCAGTGTGCCTGATGCTGCTGCTGCTGCTGCAGCGTCGCCGTTGCAGAACGAATGATAACCAGACAAGATGGAGACCCGGACAGGACCCAGGACAAGCCACTAATTAAACATCTGCATACAGGCAGGGAAATATTCCACACAATCAACAACAGCAAGATAAAAAAAAAAAAAGATGTTTTTTTTTTTCCATTTCCGCCCTGTTAAAAGCATCGTTGCCACCTCCATGTCCATTTTCTCCGCTCGGAATACGTCAAATGCAAAAGAAGCCTGACGATTATTCCTGAATTAAAAATAAAGATTATGCAGAAATCCATCTCACGGAATCGCTTAAAACGTGGCTCATCCGTTAGCACTCTCTTTCTGTGTGCGATCCACACCGATAACCCTGGTCTTGCTTTCTTTCCCTCACAATCGCTCCCTCTCTCTCTATTCTCCCCTCCTAAACTGATCAATACTTCATTTAAATCATGACATTAGCACACTACTACTGGAAAAAAAAGAGAGAGAACGAATACAAATGAGATTCTTGCATTAGGGGACATAATAACGGATGTTTTATGTCGGATGGTTGTAAGATTTCTTGAAAATAAAATAAGGAAAAACAAAGGCAGAAGTATATGCAAGTGTGCGGGGGCTGTACTGCTGTTTTGATTTCAGCTCCTGAGCCTCACACTGATCAATAGCACATTTAAATCCTGGCTGAGGCGAGCTATCACAATATCAGAGAAAAGGCAAACACGCTATCCCAATTATCATCTCAAATGACTGGCGTCGAGGGGGCATCGAGGGGACACAAGTTGGATGCTGATAAAGGCATATTTCATATTTATTCAGCAGAATTTTTACATTAGCACCTGAGCACATAATTGCTTAATATATATGCACACTCACACTTTTATCTATTCACATAATTCACAATGAGCACAATCAATAACCGCCCTCTCCACACCCCGCTCCTCGCTCATACAGTACGTCTGCGTGAGATCATATAATAAGCTGTTCAGAAAACCCCAAACGAGGCTGGCTAATTTCCTGGCGCTCATTGGAATTGCGAGCGAGAGCGACTGGCTAATCTTCCTGTTCGTCATTAAACCCGGATATTTACCTGAGCGGTCTGGGAATCGCGGGGCCTGGTGAGAGAGCGGCACGTCTCGCCGAAGCCTCCGGACGGTCTCATCCCTCGGAGAGGACTGGGTGAGAAGCCGATCAGGTCAGGTTTTCCCCCCGTCCTGAACATTGGTGAACGGAGGCGAGGACAGGAGAAAGAAAGAGGAGAGGAGAGGAGAGGAGAGAGGGGCAGAACGGGAGCCCAACACCAGGCGGGAAGTGGTGGAAACAGAGCCAAAGTCGATCACTTGGGGGAACATGCACTTACATATAGCCAGGCGCCAATGTCAACCAATGAGCAATTAGGCAGACAGGACTAAAGTTATTGATCGGGGGGTTCAGGCTCTTTTCTCAGGGCTAACTAGCATGCCTGAGGTTGTGTGATGGCTGCTACAGCTGTAGACTGCGAGACGGGGAAAGGCAGCGCAAGACGAAGTGGGAGGAAGGGCAGGGCAGGTCTTTCTCTCCCCAGGCCTTGAGCTCTTGAGTTGGGCACTGGCCATCATCATTTAAGGCTGCTATTGATTGCCACAGGCTAAATAACCGTGCATCCCAAGCAGTCACACACAGAAAGAAAGACACTTGGGAGAATCCAAACATCCAATCATAAAGACACTTAGGAGAATGCAAACATCCAATCAAAGATAATATGGATGGCAAACAGCTAATGTCACTAAAACATTACCGAGGCTTGAGCATCTGGCTTCACATTATGGGATAATGGAAAAAATTAATGTCATGAAAGGATTTAAAAGATTTTAGCAGTTTTCAAATATTTGGGCTAAATGTTTCTGCAGATTTAGCTATGAAAGGCTTACAGGCGACATTATGATGTTGAAGTTGAATACCATTTAGCTGATCTGTAAGACATGCCATAACCCAAAGCACATTTTTACATGCACATTTTTACATGTTTATTATGAAAGTATATCATAAGCTTATTATAGAGAGTGGTTCTAGGTCACACCTGAGCTGCTTTTTCCTATTTGCTGCAGAGGGATATGGAATTGAGCACCTTTGGTCAAATAATTGAAAAATACTCTGTTCTATATATAGTTGGAAACAATAACTAGTGATGGTTCATAGTTGAATCTACATCTAGGTATCTAAAACTTCAGTGAGATATAATGTATGTGTATCTCATGACACTTTTGTCATCCACATGGTGGTACACCGAAATAAGACGGAAATAGCAGATATTCTCCAACCTAAAGAATTTGTATCTTTTTTCAAATGGCCAAGCACAGGGGTGGACAAAATAACAGAAACTCCACATGAAAAAGTACTTGGAGTAACTAAATCACAATTACAATGGCAGCTTCAAAGGTGGATAAGCTGGATGCCAATTGGCAGTATTTTATGTTACTTTCTGTTTCACTATGGGTTCATGTATGTATGCATGTGTGCATTTAGATTTGTGCCTACAACGTTGTATGTGTTTTGCTTTTAGGTGCTGCAAACAAAATCTCCTTTAAGCTCAACTGAACTATGTCAGTTTTAAAAGAGGTCAGGCAATCACCTCTTTTATACACAAGTTTTTGAGGTAACATTAGACAACTTAAAGAATTCCACTTTTAGGAATAGATGGACACTCAAACAAAACTTGCACAACTGATATTTATGATGAGGCCGGCATTCAGCCAATCTAAGTCAGAGAAATCTAAAGCCACACAGAAAAAAATGAAAAAAGCAACATGATCAGATGAGATGTTTTTAATCCTTTTCCTTACATCTGGATGGGTTTATGTTTGGGGAAACGTGATGCCTTCAGCCCATAAGATGTGTTGAAAACTGTTGGTGAAATGGTGATAGCAGCCATCTTGCGGGAGTCTGATGATTGCTCTGTGTGTTATATAATGGCCAAGAAATATGAGACCATGCTACAAGACATGATGTTCCTTTATTCCAAAATGATAATGCCGACAAACACACTGCTAGTCAAGTCTAGAGCAGTTTTATGAACACTAGGATAACGTTAAATATCTTCCTCAGTCACCAGATCTTAACACCATTAAACCTTTTGGGTATTAGGTATATTTCTACTTCCTTCATCCCTTCTGAACTGGACATATTTCTTATTAAACAGCACTCCAATATCCCACTACACAAAACAGTTCAGCATTGCAAGAAGGACTGTATTCTGTGGGCAAACAATAGCCCTGCTCCTTTTAAGGTACTTAATATTCACATGTTGTTGGGTGTTTCAGTTATTTTGTCCTACTGCTGTAATATTTCCTCTGCATCAGCCGAGGACATTCTTATAATGCAAAATCACGGGGCACTGCATTTAGAAAATGCATCTATTAGGAAGGTGAAGACAACACACTCAGAGAACTGCTGTTTCAAACACAGAAAATCTGCAGCCCTTAGTCACATACATATTGCCTTCTGTTATCTTCCATCTTTTGAGAAAATGGATAAGATGGCAGAATTTATTATGTGCTGTGTGCAGACAATGCTCTGTACAGAAATGTCAAAATGAGAAAATGAACGAACAAGCAATCATATGGAAAGCCAGTGTTTCCCCCCCTTTCTGTGGTTTGTGCCTTCATATGCAGTCTTTTCTTTGGTGTGTTTTGAAAATCAATTCTGATATTTCAAAAGAGAGAGACATGATAATGAAAGGACAGATATATAAAAAAAAAAAAACCCTCTCTGAGGTGATTGCTCATTCCTCACAGCCTCCATTGGCTCGGCATCAGAAGGACACCTTTAATATTCGGACTTTTCACGTCACTCTAGGCTAAATCCCTAGCAACCACCATAGCAACATACTCTGACTTCAACGTGAAATGCATGGCAAGTTCCCTCCTGCCACCAGCCAGAGACGGGAGGGGGGAAAAAAAACAGAAGAAAGAGACGGATATGCCTGAAAGAACAGAATTAAGTGGAGGTGAGCAAAAGACACACTAACACACCACACAAATGCTCATATCAATAATCATACACAAATGTCTGTGTGACATATGCCAAACAAAATACCGCACTAACACACAGTGGAGATGATATAAGTACAATGCAGGAAAAAAAAAGCAGAGAAAGGTGGGTATTTTGCCCAGGGATACACAGCTATAATGTATTTTTTAGGTTCTCCTGCTGTGCTGCCTCTTTGTGAGAGCAAAAAGACAAAAGCATATCTATTTCATCTTGGCAGACATAGGAAAAATGTGTTTGCTTGTGTGCATGTGTGTGTGTGTGTATACACGTGCTGGAGGAAGTGCGTGCACGTTTACGTGAGAGCGTGCATTCACGTATGTCTGCAAGTACCATCAGAGTCATGTTGAAAGGAGCTTTGTGGCGTGGACTATTGTAGGTGGAGTGAGTATTTGCCCTCCAACCCAACTCCATCCCTCCATAGTGATTTCCTGTACTACTGTAATGGCCCTTTAAGTAAGCCCTTTCTGTTTTAAGCTTAGGTAACCTCACATCTGGTTTCTTAGTCTGCAGGATTTTTGCCCTCTGAAGCTGATGAGTTCAGTCAGACTTCATTAACTTTAAGGCTGCAGCCTGGTGGTCCCTGGTGGGACACTACACGGACCAAGCACCCTGTCTAGCCAAGAGTGTGTGTGGGGTGGGAGTGGGGGTGAGTTGCATTGGGAGAGTCCTTTTATTACACCTCATAGATGTGGGGGGGATCATCCTCTGCCCTTTCACTGTGTCCACGTCTCTCTATTGTCTTTTTTTAAATGATGTTCACATGTTGCACAAAGACACAAAACTAAAATCTAACAAAAATCTACATTAATAATACAAATATACAGTACAACAAACAAGTAAACAAGCATGGCATTGTTGGATAAAGGATATTAATCATAATGTGATACATTTTTGATTCCCTGTAGGAAATCCTCTCTGTTTTCCCCCATCCAGCGAGGTCAGAGCACAGGGTCAACTACCGAACGATATCCCTCAAGCTAGTAGGGATTCAGAGTTGTTTTCAAGGGCATCTCAGCAAAGTGGACCCTTGCCAGCTCAGGGCTTGAACCTGCATCCCCCAGTTCAAGCAAATCTCCCTAAACCATACGATAACCCCACCACCCCTAAAAGGTCCAGGCCCTCACACATCAGTTATTCAGTGTCTTGGACTGGCTCTGAGATGACATAAAAAGCAGTTTTGGAGTCCATGAATGGTCATGGAACGGCCATGAAATGGTTAACCTTGTACGATGGACAAGCAGCTCTAAAAACAGCCTGCATGAGTTTTTGGCCAGCACTAAAGGCATGTTCTTATTGCTCTTTTTTGTCTTTATAGTCCACATTCAAGGAGAAACATATTCATCCATCAGGAACATTTTGAAATGTATTATGCTTAAATGAGCTTGGGTTAAAAAGGGTACCAAGGTTAAATTTATTGATAGAGTGCATTTGAAGGATAATTCCAGCTGTATTCAATTCTTATGTTTTTTTGTTTGTTTGTTTTTTATTATTTATTTTATGATTTAAAATTGAATCACTTACTTCACTGTAGCACTTTCATACTGGGAAGCCTGCTGTCCAGTACACACATACAGAGCCAAAAGAAAGTCCAACAATCAAATACCAAAAATGCGCACTGGGAGATGGACTGGCAAACACAAAGTGGAGTGGTGGAACTTCCAGTGTGACACAATTCACAATTAAAACATGAAATGACCAAAGGCATAAATAACTGAACAGTGAACTGATAAAATAACTGAAAATCTGTCAACTTAATAGCAGTTTTGGATTAAGCATGTCTCTGGAATGACTGGGTGCCCTCCAAAATCCAATCGGCACATTTTACCAACCTGACTCAACGGCACATTTAATAGCTAAATCACAGTGAAACTGTCATTGGATTACATCACAGTGCTCATAGAGGCACAAAGATGTTTTTTTTAAATTTGGCTTTGATGAAAAGCCAATAATTATGTGTATAGCTTATATAAGCTATGTAACTTGATATATCTTAGCTTGAACCAATAATGAGGATATTTTTCTCATTTGACCAGTCTTTCTTTAAATCTATCTATCTATCTATCTATCCATATATATATATGCATTTATATATGCAAAACTATAACCACTAATTTCTAGGTAGGCACCATGGACTCATGGGAAATAGCATCTACCTACAGTTAACTGTAGTGCTAACAATGAAAAAAGTATCAAAGTTTTCTCTCATTCTCCAGTCCTCAATTAATGAAATTTATGTTTTGAAAGGATGTAAAGAAACCATTTAAGCTCCTATTCTGATGAAATCAACGAAATCAGTGAATTGTTGGTTGTCTGAAATGTATCTTTGGTGCTTTGAAGTGCTGATTCTGTATCGAGGTGCATACACAATCTGTCCCAGAGGGACAAATACACAATCCTAATAAGGATGTTTTATTCATATAAAACATCCTTAGTTCATGTATCTAAACTTATGCAACACCTTCCTAAGCTTCCCTTCTATGTCACCAATTCCAGGCTGAGGCTGGAGGGAAATACTGAAGAAGTGGATATTGGTGTCTTCTCAGTCTTAAAAAGGGGGAGGTGTCCCTTTAAAACATTGAGAAAAGATAAACCCAGGACCATCCATGAGTATTTATTGCTAGTCAGGGCAAAAACACACTCACTTAGGTGCTCTGAGTAGCTATTAAACAAGTGTGGAGGTGACCCCTAGTTTTAAGCGGCCATGTCTCTGACAGCCAAAGCTGCAGAGGCCACCCTAAATGGATTTCCTAAAGTTTCATTCAGGAAAATAAAAATGGAGGGTAATTCAGAGGCAGGGCTGCGTGAGAGAAAGCAGTGTTTCGATCACACGCTGGGCTGCTTGAGTGCCTCCAAATTCCTGTTCTTTCTCTATGGTGAAATTGACTGGATGACCATAGAATGAAGAACAAGCTTTAGCTAAATACAGCTAAGAATGGCATTTGTACAATAAAAAATGTTCTTTCACTTTGCTGTGCATTTAGCTGGAGTAAATTATACTGTGCTGGTGAGTGGGAGTGTGTGCATGTGTATACACGGTTGATTTAAAAAGATTACACACCTTCAGGTAAACCACAGCTTCAACTAAATGGTTGAAGCCCTAGCTGAACCCAGAATGAAAATGGTTGAAAATGGCATTTATTGCATATTTCCCCAGTTTGTGCATCTGTGTAGCCTTGCTTTGTGTAACTTCACTGTAAATGAAGTAACATAATAGAAACATACTCACAAACAAGGGAACATGAACTGGAACCCTAGATTCAATTAAAATGCCTGATTGTTTGATGTGTGATATGTGTTAACATTTAGAATGTAACATATAAATTATCAGCCATAGTTAACTTACATGATGCACAAAGCAAACCAAAAAGCTCTGTATTATCACATAATTAATCAAATATGATGCTATTTCAGCTGTCTATCCATTTTCAACAATATTTAGTTCTATGCAACATAAAAATACTGACTGCAGGTACACAACAAGGAATGCAAATGTCATTCTTTTAATCAACCTAACACTTTTGGCAGAACTAAAATTATTGCTTCTGACAAAACTAAAAACATAATGTTTTGGTAATTGACAACAATATAGCATATCCTTATTTTAGATTTTTGATGAATAGTATCCAGAATTGGTACACAGAGACTCATCTAAAATGAGAATAATTTATAGTAATCTCAATCACCAAAGCAGCAGTGGTTAGTAGCAGATGCTCTCTGAAGATGGCTGGCTGTTAAATTCATTGTGCCACTGCTACACACAATGTGGCCACACAGCTATAAGTCTCGGGGATGAAAAAAAGCAATGTAAATTTAAATAAAAATCAGAAAACACGCTTAGCTAGACCCTTTAGCCTTTGAAGTGACAGGGGCTTTGTGTGGCGGAGGCTGAGGAAGGCTCAAAAGCCGGCCCTGAATCAGCTAGATTGCATCCAATCTTAAGTGCAATTAATGAACCTCACAAAGGTGGATTATGCTGACAGGATTATTTTAAACAACAATGCAACACCCGCAGCCAATTACAAACACCAGCAGGACCTCGGTGTGGCTCTTCTGCAGGGCCAAGAACAGTCATTATGCCAACACACACACACACATACACACACACACACACACACACTAACCCTCTGCAATCAAAGCACCCCACAGCTTTCTGATAAAAAACATTGTTAGTTAAGTAGAGTGACCATTGAAGTGACCTCTACTATATTCATCACCTCACTAGTAACTTATTTAGTCTTTTTGTTTGACATGTAGACAAAAGGCTTTATTTTATAGACTTTTTAGACATATACATATATGTATATCACAATATGAATCCTGTGCAAAATCACATTAAATAACCATTAACAATGAGGTGCTCTTTTGTCAGTTTTTAAATAAAAATTTCCTTCAATTCAAACAGCAGAATTGTGCCAGGATATCCCAAAATCACCATATTAACACGATATGATTCCAGGCAAAGATGATAAATAGTAATATTGAACTACTTATAGAGACAATTACATGAATCTAAACTGTATACTAATAGTATTCTATCTATGAAATGTCAGTAAACACATTATAGATGACTACTAGGATATCATTTTCAAGGTGGGATGGAAGACTTTGTTTTCATTAGGAGTGTTCTGTTCATCTCTCTTGTACCTTCTTCATCTCTACCTCATTTCTTTTGTTTCAGGCTTTGCTTCAATGCTCTTGTCTCTAACCCATCTCCCTCTGGTCTCATCCAAAGCCTCCTGTCATGTATAGTGCAGCGCTACTAACTCAATCAGCCCCCTTGAACTTTGCAAAAGACCGGAAATGTTTGTCTTGCTCTACCGTTTGGTCTTAAGCCCCCTGACAAGGATCTCAAACTGTTTGTAGTCAAATGAGAGCTGTCTGGCATTTCTCGGGGCAATGCTAAATCAAATTAGTGCAAGCAATGTTAATTTCAAGCAGCATTTCATTAAAAAGGAAAAGATAATCAGCAACAAAGACTCCATGTCCTTCTGACTAATCTAATAATGCTGCGTTTGTTTGCTTTAATCACATTTAACGATTAAGAAGCAGAGACATGGCTAAGTCATGTAGACAGAGGGATCTCATAATCTGCCTGTCATGGCCACCATCTGATTTCCTGCCATTCGTCACAGTTTGGATGGAGGGATGGGGTGGTGTTTCAACCCTCAGCCAAACATCTTGAGAGGTGCACTAGCCCCAGGATGGGTAACGCTCATCTTCAGTGGAGCCAAAAGTGGTTGGAGTATCGGTTTACCTTAAAGGGCTGCAATACTGAACGGGGGCCACTAGGAGACATGGCTATTAGTTCTGCATTCTGGGCCTAGCTAAAAGCTAACAGAATAATCTTTTTAAAGTTTGGGGAAGAGCCAAAGATCAGGGAATATCAGTGTCAAGTTAAGCCGTATCATGTCAGTTTCTCATCTTACCTTGACAGTAATATCCTTACAGTCCTCCATAGAATAACATGGGGAAGTATAAAAGCATTAATGCATCATGTACATTAAACTATCATATTGTCTTTGCAAGCATATACTGTAGACCCTCATTATCTGTTACAGTCTACGGAAAAAAAGATCAAAACAGTTAATACATTCATATAATTGTACATAATTATCATTGTTGACACATTACTTGCTACTAAAAGCACCATAAATTAGATTAGATTTTGGAATCACAGTGGATGAAAAAAATTTTGAATAATCTGTGGTGACAAATTTCATGACGTTTTTGGTGCTCCAGTTACATTTCTTTATATTTCTTCATGATCACTTCAGTTACAGAGAGGTTTCAGGGTTTACCATACTGTACTGTGTGTACATCTGACTAAGGAAATCCACTATGCAGCCATTTTTCTAACTGTGGTGAGTCTGCTGTTTGTAGACCATTTTGAAAATATTTTCTGATGCATTACCTAGGAATTTATGGGGCGTGTTTATTTCTGCAACTGTGACTGTAAAACGGGGAGTTTGCTGAATAAGGGGGGGTAGGTAGAGCCATGAAAACACTTATGTTAAATTTGAAGAAACTCATCAGATTTTCTTCCCTCGGAAATAAATAAATAAATAAATAAATAACTCATTCCTCATCAGCGGGTGCGATCACTTGAATGGAATCAATCAATCGCGTTCCGCTCGGTTTTGCTCTTCTTTGCTCCTCGTTTCCAAATCCAATCTCTTCCGTGTCATCTCAGCGCACATTTATAAGGGCCCTGCCTCTTGATTATCTCCCTCCCTCGCCTGTGCTCCCCTGCTGCCGCATGCTCCAATGTATTAAATTAAATGAGGTGTCTGTCCAGGTCACCCCCTTCC
>OMLF01020798.1:0-26186 GCA_900302615.1 Holocentrus rufus
AATTCACATCTTGTTTTTTTTTTTTTTTTTTTTTTTTTTACTGTTTTTGTCACATTATGTGACTTGATATTTCTGTGTTAAGAAAAAAAATCCGAACAAAATTGGAAGACTGCTATCAGTCATTAATAAGCTTTTTGTATTTACCTATAAATCAAGTCACACCATTCTGCACCACTCCCAGTTCAACCTGTCTGTTGTATTCCCTTGTATTTTTAGCTTCATTATTAAACAAGAAGGTTATAAATTTCAACTATAACAAGATCTATGTGTGGCCAAATCCTACATCAAGAAGTTATTATCTAAAATGCACACCAAATGCAAGTTTGTTTTTTTTTTCACATGAAAGGATATATTGAGAGACATGTAGGGGTTTCGTTCAGCCATGTTCTGCAGTTCACCGCACTCCATCTTGACATGGGGGAGACACAGGTTGTCCACTGTCACTGGTCCCAGGGCAGAGGGACGAGGGTGGTGACCCAGGTGGCTGGATGTCACCTTGGACCTCATGGCAATGGTGTCCCACGGCAAGTCCACTGAATCGGGAGAGGTCCTGTCCATGGATGGGGGCATGCAAGGGAGACCCCCAAAGTTGGTGTGGGGCCCGTACTTAAGAAGATGCTCCAGGATCTGGCTGTCATGGAGAGGGGTGCTGTAGTTGAACTGAAATGGTGGCTGGTGTAAAGGGTAGGGCCTCTTCACTGTTGGGGTGACGGAGCTCAGAGGGGTCATTGCCGGCTTGCGGACCACGAGCGACAGGGCCTCTGTCTGGTCTTGCGGGCTTTGGGCCTCAGTGCTTTCATAGTACTCCAGAGATCGGGCTTTGGCTGTGGTCTCTTCAGAGTGCGATTGCTCCTGGGCAGAACCTCCCTGCTGGCCCTTCCTGTCTGCCCCTTGCATCTCTGGAGATGGGCACATGCGCTGCTGAGGGGACAGATCCAGCCCTGAGGACGAAACCTTCTTGAACACCTTATCCACACACTCGTTCACAGCTCTGGAAAGCTCCTGCTTCAGGGCGTCCTGCAGGTTTTGGCTTTCTCTTTGATGGACCAGGTACCCCTCTACTTTCATTCCACCCTTAAGCTCCTCAGTCATCCTGCCATGCTTCCTCTCAAAATCCTCTTCATTGCTCAAGTAGCATGACTCTGTGCTTTGACCCAAGTTGTCGTGCTCAACAGCGTCTGTAGTCTCATCGCTGTCTTCGTGTTCGGGGTCTTCCTGGTTGTAAACTTGCAGGAACTTTTCCTGGAGCTGCCGCAGGAGCCTCTGCATGCTGTGGAGCTGCTCTTTCAGCTTGTGACACTCCTCGTCTTTGGCGTTGCAGTTATCACTGTTGCTGCTGCACCCGGCTCTTCTGTTTCCCGGGCCTCCAACGCTGTGCTCCTGATGCTGAGGCAACCTCTGTTTACGCTTGTTCTCCCTGTACGCCTCTCTAGCCTCCCTGGTCTCCCTGGTCTCCCTGGAATCTGTCTCACACCTCTCACTGTCTCCATGCGGCCTGCTGTTGGGTGAGCCTGCCATAACCCTGATGATGTTCTCCACTCGGGCCCTCTTGGCCTGCAGGTGATCGCTCAGGGGACGCTCGCTTTCCGGGCTGGCTCCTGTAGAGAGGTGACAGCTCGGGGAGGCAGCTTCAGCCGTGCTGTCCTTTGAGGAGACGCTGCTCTGGTCTTCCTGGCTGGAGTCTGCAATGGTGGAGCTGGACAGGTAGAAATGGCTTTCATCTAGTGCCCTCTTGTTGTGGATGGTCTTGCGAAGGAGCTGAGAGATGATGGATCCGCTGGAGTATGAGGCCAGCGACTCGTCGTACATGTTTCTGCGGAAACAAGGTATCATGAGGTCAGGCTTGTCGTCCTCTATGCAGCCCTCGCTGGGGTTGTGCATGTTCTGATCAGGGAGACTGAGGTTCATGCTCAATGAAAACACTGTTTGGGGCTTCGGGTTGACACTTTGCAGAATCACGGAGCAAGAGTCTGAAAAGTAAGAAAAATCAGCACACCATTAATTTCACACACAATCTAAGTAAGGTAAAACATAATGAGATTAACATAAAAACGTGTAGCCCTCTTTCCTTATTCATCTATTTTTGAATAGCTGGTCTCATCATTAACTGTCTGCAATTATGATTAATGTTTTGAAAGCAATGTGCAGTGTCTCTTTATTTCTTGGGTAAAGAGAAAGTGCACTTAATTGTAAAAAGATTAAATAAAAACCTAGTGGCTATATCCCTCACAAGTAATGCTTTAATTTCATCTAGAAAACTTGAAATTGCCTTTGTGGTTTTACGATGATTATTTTAGCAAACAAATTTATTATTATATTTTTAGAGAAAGGAAAATCAAAGGACTCCCCATCATTTCCAAGATTCACAGATTCATATAAGAAATTTCCATGATCTTGAGGAACATAGGAATGCATTCGTGTGTATCCTTTCATCTAGGGTGTGTAATGATGGTTAACACGGAAGATAAAAAGAACAATTGTGGTATACCCATGAAAGGTAAATTTCAGCTTATGAAAGGCATAGACCATGCACAAGAAACAGCCCTGTGTATATACATTATTAACAAAGGAAAATATTATGAAAACCTCTTCATCTTTTATGGTTTTCACCTTAATGAATAATCAGCACATTCAGTTATAGTGGCTGAACTTGAATTGTGACAAGGACAATTTCTGAAATAATTTTTTGCTGTATTCATACATTACATCAGGAAAAAACTTCCTATTCTCAATTAGGCAGTAGATTTTATTTCAGTAATTCACATCATTTATAAAGTTCTATATCCTTTTAAAAATAGATTTTTAAAAGATGGCAAATAAGCATAGCAATTTGGCATTTATTGCTTTGGAGGAATATGTAAAAAATAAATGTCTTGTTTCTCCCACAAAGCGAATTTCTGTCAAATTGATAATGATTTGTTTGTGTACATGATGATTATATAGTTTTAATCTATTTATTCTATTACTTTATTGAGTTTTAAAAAATTTCCTGCGAGACAGCAGCCTTTAGGCCTACAGCTAATTGTGTGGCAAAATGAATTAGTTCATGTGCACTCCCGGGAGGCGGACACCTAAAATATACAGAGTAAAACTATCTTGTATTAAACTATTATATGGAGTAAATGAACAGCCTATACTGATTTACCATGTAATCTGATATTTTTATCCAGAAAATGAACTGAAGTTAAAAAAAAAAATATCCAGCAAAAACAATTGCTGTTTTTAATTATTGAAAAATCGTGAAACCATCTAAACATTGGGAAAGCAACAGTGCAGTAAGGCCTGCAAACACACATACAGACACACGCGCACAAACACACACGCACACACACACACACACGCACACACACACACACACACACACACACACACACACAGAAAAAAATCATGTGATGTTACTATTTCACCAGTCATGCAAAAATCATTGGACAGCATAAAAAACACCTATTAAGTCTCTCACTCATCAGGTATCACTAAATTGAGCAGTTGTGAGATGAGCAGGAGCGGTTCACTGTCACACACTCCTTCTGCTGTACAGGTTTCCTATGTTTCAGAGAAGTAGAAAACAGTGTTGAGGTCTTACCTGTTGCGCTGGGGAGCCGCCGAGCTGATGGCCTGCACACACACTGAGTTGCACGAGTGAGTGCAAGAGAGTCGATGCATCAAACGGAGCTGGGGCGTGGCCATATAAAAGCTCTTACGGGCAAATCTGAGTTTCTAACACACTCACATAATGTCAGTGGGAGGCAACTTCAGTGACTCTACTTCACCACAGTAGAGGCAGGCTACTAGTCGTTGTAATAATTAGTCACTGGTGAGCTTCAAAGTTGATGAAAGCTTGTGAAGTAATAGCCAAAAAATTGTTTTCCTTGAGGGCAATTTGATAATATTCATCTCTAATTCTATAAGTTGTCAACATTGCATTTTTTGCCAAGAGGAACTCTGTATTAATATAATGAGGATGTTGTACCTTTAATATACAAAAAATTCTGTTCATTGTACTGTTGTTCATATCTATGGCCATGGCAATGGTCTGATTCCCAACCAATTTATCAATAGCAATTATGTTGTGTTATGTTATGTTATGTTGACAAACTTACTCCTGTCGGGACAATCTCTGAAAGTAGTAATTCTATCCCATTCTATTCTATTCTATTCTATTCTATTCTTCTGCATTCTTTACGGTCAGGACAATTGTGCTGATGTTGTAACCAGCAGACCTCTGACAGGTTAGAGCTGCAGTCTATTCAAACTTGTATGTTCTTTGTAGTCCGTTTCTGTCAGGGGAGATGAGAGTCCAGAGTGAGGGGAGATAGCTGGCTTCTTGACTGTGGTACAGTCTGAGTTGGTGACAGCGACCCCCCCTCCGGCTGCAGCACTTGGTTCATCCCATACAACTTCCTCAGTTCTTGCGCCTGATTAGCTGCTCCGTGTGACCGGAGCTCTCCTCCCGCTGACAGGTTGCTGTCACACAGCCACCATGTTATCTCATTCCCGGTGTTTCACCAGGAATTTTGGTCGTTCCCTCTCTGCCATCCGCCAGGTAGGCAACAGGCACACAGGAAACATAATGTATAATGTCCAGTCGTAAAAGGGCACATGGCTGCTGCTGCCAGTGGCTGAAGGCACAGCCTCTGCTAGAGCAGCTCTGAGAGCTAGCTGTTAGCATTAGCTAGCTAGCGTTAGCTACTGCAGGCCACGGATAGGCCGTAACATTGTAGGTAAGCCAAGGACAGTATGACACTTTTCTCCCCAAATCTTTGGTGCAGTCTGTATTAAAGTGGAAAGCAGTATCCTCCGTGCCTGTTTTGACTTGAACATCAAAGGTGTTTGCATAGTAGAAGGTAACGTTATCGGGTCATGTTGATGTAACGTTAACCTTAACTTGTATAACGATATTTAGCTAACCAGTGGAAGCCGCACTAAGCTAAATGTATGAGTAGCATAGGTTAGCTAGCTGCCGAGGTACAGTATGTGCTATTTAGCTGTCTTGCTGAGGTCATTTGTGGTTCACAAGAAAGAAATTCACACATTTAGCTAAAGCTGCACTCGCAAATGGCTTTTCGTTTGGATATCATGTATTTACAATTTAGCAAGATGGTTATGCAGTCAGAAAAGACTCATAGGTAACAATTTTGCCAGAGTGGTACAGTTAAGCAGATCAGTTAACTTTCACATAGAAAACCACACAAGTAAAAATTAAGGCCTTAAAACTTTTGCTGCCTGGAGTTTCGTGCAAAACGACACAACCCCCCTGTTTGACAGGCCTTGTTATTGATTAGGGAAAAGGTCACTTCCATGTTTTGGACCATGACCTTTGACCCGGGGCATTGAATTCCCTCATACTTGTGCTCTTAACGTTACCTCCCTTGCCCATGTTTATCATCCCTTTTCCTACCATTAACCCTTGATTTTATTTTTACACATTGTATATAGGCTAACCGGGTGAACTTTTTTGACAGCTGTTGCCAGGCATGTTATCATTGTAAATACATGTACCAGACAAAGTTTATGTGCACAACACGATCATATCGAAAGTGAACATGACATTTCTTGATATGTTTGTCTGTTTCTTGCAACAGGGGAATAATTTGTTAGCTCGTCGGGCCACAACAGGTATGTGTTATTGCTTGTCAGTGATGGCGTTTTATACATAAACATTTCTTTTATTTCTTTATCCTTTGTGTTTGAATAACTCTGCTCTAAGAAGTTGCTCATATACCTCCCTTTTGCCGTTTCCCGCAGCTCTATCAGCTAGCCATGCTGTCACTCTCAACAACAATGTGTAAGTACCGCACACACCAAACAAATACCATGCTATTTGTAGTGATAAAGCAGTTTCATATTGAGGATATTCATTTATCAGCCCTTCACATTCACGTCATAGATCTGATGAAAGAGTTACTTATTGCTTATATCAAGAGTTTTCTATCAACCACTTACTGTCATTACACCTATCATTTTAATGATGTATTATACAGGGCCTGTAATATGTGAACATGGTTTCCGTGATTTTAGACTGACAGTGTGTTGCCACATGCAAGCCAGAATCAGATTCAACACATTCATTCTCTTTTCAGTGTTTTCGGACAGCATGTTTAAGAGAATGTCCCTGATTTTGTTTTCAGTAAATGTGATCCCCGGTCCAGCGTCTTCCAAATCCAGTACTTCAGGACATCTGTAGCCTACAGTATGTATCAGCCTGCATGCTCTTATGTCTGAAGTAATAGTCTGACTTTGAGTCTGAGGAGTGATCAGCCTATTTTCTTGTCTTTATCCTCTAGGGAATGAACTTGTCACAGTCAAGACCCCTGCATTTGCAGAATCCGTCACAGAGGGGGATGTGAGGTGGGAAAAAGGTACTTCTTTTTATTTTAGTTTTATTAGCAAACATTGCAGCAAGATGTCAAATTTTTCTTTTGTCTGTTTCCCGTGCTTAAACAGTCTTCTCTTCTTATAGCTGTTGGAGACACTGTTGCAGAGGATGAGGTTGTGTGCGAAATTGAGACTGACAAGGTACGACTAATTTATTGTCATGCACAGTCACTGTGTTTGTTAAAGCTAGTAATTACTGAGTATAGCCTGAGACAGAGAAGGCCTCCCTAACTCTTAGGCAGTATTACACCTTTGATTCAACTTTATTTGCTGTGATTGGCTGTGAAATGAGTAGAAGAGTCAAAGTTAAAAAAGGCACAGCATACATGAAAGAATATCCTTTTTTACCGCATCTATAAAACCCTAACATAGATATTATTTTATTGATTGATTAGTTGAGTAAAAAGTGTCCTAGCCCTTTCCTGCATTGCCAGCGAAAATGTGATCATCACCTTTTCTTTATTTATCCCATTCCTGGTCATCAGACATCAGTGCAGGTTCCCTCTCCTGCTGCTGGAGTGATTGAGGAGCTTTTGGTCCCTGATGGAGGCAGAGTAGAAGGAGGAACTCCTCTCTTCAAGCTTCGGAAAGGAGGTCTGTACAACTGGATTTGTGCTAAAAATAATCATCATACAAGATAGTTCAGGTTATTGTCAATCAGGGTTTTATTTTTCTAATTTTGCCATTATGATCGATAGTGTTCAAAACTTCATCACTTTCTCGATTGTAGAGCTTGATTGCTAGATTGCTTGGCATGACTACCATCCAGTTTTGCCATAAGACAAGCAAACTGTTCAACAGTTAAACCCAAAAAGTGATTACAACTTTATTTATTTATTTATTTATTTATTTATTCCAATGCAGTACCATTCACCTGCTACAGTGGAACCAGTCTACAATCAGTTTCCTGAAACTTGTGTATATTGTAGTATTATATATATATATATGTTATCTAGCATGAGTTGGCCCAATCAATTACTCTTATGCTACATTCAAGTTGTATTAGATGTTCTGCAAATATGACTGCCAATTTGGGAAAATGCATTCATGTCTATGTGTGGTGATTACAGTTAGAATATATGATCTTTTTTTGTGGTCTCCAGTATCTTTCACATGGTGTCAAGAGTTTGCTTCTGTCAATTCAAGTGAAAACAGCAGGGAATCCACCCGTGTCAGGATTCCAAGGCATTTATTATTAAAATTGTCAGCCATATTTACACTAATACATCAATTGTACCTTTAATAAGCAAGAAGAATTATCTGCTGTTGGCCATTTATGGTTATTTGTAAATCCATAAATATCATAGATTTTGGATTTGGGCGTTCCAGTAAGTAAAAGATGTCAACGCGAGCTGAAACTCTGAAAACTTGTTTGTCTGCTCTCTTTATTGTGACCAATGGTGGGCAGTAATGTCGTTACTAGTTAAACTACATTTCTTAGTAGCGCAGAGGTTGCGTCGCTATTTCTGCATGACATAGCGTTTTTCAGGAGTGAAGCAGTTTTGCAGTTCATGTTGTGCGGTAGCGTTCACAAAAGCTACATTTTCCCCTGCATCCCTCTAACACTCAAACACAGCGCTGCTTTCAGATGTGGCCTGGAATAAAGCCGCTACGTGAAAAATAGGGTAAGTGCGTGACGCCACAAACTGAGAAAGTGTGTGCGTGCGCGCGCGTGCATATAGCGGACAGTCCTCCGCATGACGGTGACATGATCAATCACCAATCCTTAGGATTAGCGCACTGGTTCTATATTGTAAACCTTTTGGAGGGGTTCGTGTTTTTTCTTGACCACAGTGATTTGGTGAGAATTTGTTTCAAAGTTTAAAAAAAAATGTAGCTTCAATGTAGCAAACTACTTTTGTCATGAAGGTTGCATGATTGTGTAACTAGCTACATTTTTCTCAGGGATAGCTTTCATGAAGTGAAGCTTCATTTATTTTAGAGTAACTGGTAGCTTTGCTTGCTACATTTTCCAAGTAGCGTGCCCAACACTGATTGTCACATAAATGCAGTAGAAAAACAGCCAATAAAGTAAATAAGGAAGTGTTTGAATAATGCTAAAAAAGTATCAAATGGGCTATTAAAGTTCAAATGTCATGATAATTGTGTAGTCATCATGGCTATTTAAAGATCTGAGTAAATGCAGAATGAGTGGTATTGTGTTTTAATTGCTTTTTGGGTTCAGCTGTTGGAGTGTTTGCCCTGTGGTGTGTATTGGACAACAGCGCTCCTAGCTGGCTGTAGCTGCATCAAGCTCTACACTGAAGTAAATTGAATGCAGTCATTTTTTCACAATGGCAAAAACCAGGGAAGCAAGGCTCAGGTGGAAAATAACTGGAAGTATCCTTTAACTTTGGCTTGGTATTTCCTCATTTCTTCACTTCTTTGCCCTCAGCTGGAGCTCCCAAAGCTGCAGAGGCTCCCAAAGCCGAGGCCCCTACTACTGCGGCCCCTCCACCACCTTCTGCTGCCCCGCCTCCCCCTCCTCCTCCCTCGGCTGTGGGCCCCATTCCCACCACCATGCCCCCTGTGCCACCTGTGCCAGCACATGCTATGGACACCAAACCCGGTTAGTTGTCCGGAGACAGACGGTCCGTGTCATGTGAGAAGTGTTTAGCTTGACCTCTGTGCTCTCTCAATCATTTTTCCTCTTTCTGTAGGCAGTGGTTTCAGTAATTCTGCTAAACTGACCTTAACTAACAGCTTCTTCATGTCTTTGTTGCAGTTTCAGCCATCAAGCCCACTCCCGCTGCGGCTGCCCCAGCGGCTCACGCAGAGGGAGGGGCCAAGGCAGCCAGGACAGAGAGCAGGGTAAGATACAAAAATCACATCAATACCTAAACTATGTTAAGGTGGATCTGATCATGGCTAAGATTATTTACATGGTTAACAGAAGTAACACACCAGAGTGGACGACTATTTATCGTATTGAGATTTGTTATCATCGTGTGTTTTCTCTCAGGTTAAGATGAACCGCATGAGACTAAGAATCGCCCAGAGACTGAAGGAAGCTCAGAACACCTGCGCAATGTTGACCACTTTTAATGAGGTCGACATGAGGTAGGAAGCTTAAAATTAGCTGGCCTACATTATTCAGACCTCAACTCTGTTTAAGATTTAAATAGGAAGTGCATTCTGCTACGTTAAAACCAATTTGAGGTAAAAATCTCTGAAAAAATTGCATGTTTACAGAAATGATAGTTTGGAAATCTAAATCCATCTTAACTTGCAGAAAAGCTACCTAATAAATGTAAATGAATATAGATTAGGTGGAAATAGAAAATGTGATTTTTTTTTTTAAGTGTTAAAAGAGTTGGGAGAACACTTGCACAAATGGTTATAGATTGGAATCTGTCCAATAGGAAAAGCTTTTTGAAACCTGATAGCCTGTTAAACAGTGGAATGTAAATATTTGGTCGTAATGCCATCTAAAACGAAGATAAGAATTGTTAAAACAGGTTTTATTAATTTACAAGGAAATGTTGTTGTCTGTGCTTGCCCCCTGTGCTGAAGAGGACACTTTGAGGATTTCTTTTCCCCACAAATGTGTGGTGTCAGCTTTCGGCTATTCAGGGTTTTCTATGTATCCTAATTGAATTGACATTGACGGTCTGGAGGAAGACTTCCCAGGCTAGGGCTCATCTGGAGCCGAAGGAGCTAGTCAGAGCAGGAGGCTGGAGCATCTGCAGGGGCCCACAGAGACCTGCGCTCTGAGTGGAAGAGCTGCCTCAACCGATATGGGCTTTTATGACAGCCCAATAAGATTTACAGGCTCTAGAAAGTGAAGATTTTTATCGCTTCTTCTCTCCTTTCTCGGAGAGTGTGTGTCTTGGGAGGGGCTAATCACGTTAGCGGAGAAACCCTAGAGCTTCAACAGGGTTAGAGACAGGAAAACAAACAATTAAAAAGAGAGATAGAAGAGAAAAATGAGCAATGGTGAAACGATTAGCAGGCCAATGTCAATAGCATTAATTCACCATGACCTGTAACAGCTTTATATTAGCCTTTAAAATGCATATATTTTTTCATGTAAGTCGTGTCAAAATCGGGACTGGAATTTTTTAGAATATTACTGCAATATTTGAAAATTGTATTTTCAGAGATGTTTAGTGTACACTACAAGTTGTATTAAGCTGTTTATTAACCTGTTGCTAACAACATAACCCAGAATCATTAGAAAATGTCCAACTATGCTGAAAATGCATTGCACAAACTGTACATTGAACATTTATCTGTGGTTAGATTGTATTTGTTACAAGCAGTGCACATCATTGACCCATTAAATTTTAGTGATTTAGATGCTGACATATCATTGACAGCTTGAACATTTAAGTAATGTTTCAGTTTATTTTGGGGGAGGGGGTTGCATATATTTTGTAGTTACATATTGTACACAATAAGTTGATTGATTTTTCATAGCCGCCTACCTTTCTCTCAGAATTGCTAACAAAATGAACCCAGATTCCATCTACATTGCATTAATTTGATGGTTAGAAATTTCACAGAAAACAGCCCATGCTATAGTAATCCTGTGGGCGTTGGCTGTGCTTGTTCATTGTTACTCACTTTTATCACTTTTTCCATGTTTGAATTTTGTCACTGTCTCTCCACAGCAACATCACAGAGATGAGGAAGGGCTACAAAGATGCCTTCCTGAAAAAGCACAACATAAAGTTGGGCTTCATGTCTGCATTTGTGAAGGCTGCAGCTTACGCACTGACTGACCAACCTGCTGTCAATGCTGGTACAAATTTTACCTTGTGTGACTGCATCATGCCAGTTTAAATATGACTATACGTGGTTAGTATCAAGGCGGTGGAGATGCGTGTGGTGATGAACAAGATTTAAGTTTCAGTATCCTTCACCGTCTAGCCACAAAACCTAACAGTAACTTATTTACTCCTCTGGTGCTACCCCGACCTACTTAGACTGACCGCAGTGAAGCAGCCTGATCTTTAATTTTAAACACCTAAAATAAGTCTGTGGGTTTCACTTTCCACGGCTTTGTTCTTGCATGAAACGGAAAATGGTACATGGTTCAAGAAAACCAATCTTGGTGGTTAAATCAACTTACAGAATTTAAACTGTGTGCAGAACTTTTCATCCATGTAAATGTTTTGCTCCTGTTCCTTCTGTTTGTAGTTATTGATGACACAACGAAAGAGATTGTGTACAGGGACTACGTTGACATCAGTGTAGCTGTGGCCACGCCGAAAGTAAGACAGTCAGATTGCACTTACATGGTAATGTTGTGTGTAACAACTATCAAGTTCAGTCACAAGACTTCTCTCTTAGGGTCTGGTGGTTCCTGTAATTCGAGGGGTGGAGGCCATGAACTTTGCTGACATTGAGAAAGCCATCAATATGTTGGGAGAAAAGGTAATATTTTATATTGTTTTCGACATTTTGTTCACGTCAAATAAGCAGTTTTCTTATGCAGATGTTTTTATAGTAATTGTGAATGTTTGTTTGTAGGCTCGTAAGAACGAGCTGGCTGTGGAGGACATGGACGGAGGAACCTTCACCATCAGCAATGGTGGAGTGTTTGGGTCCATGTTCGGCACACCTATCATCAACCCCCCACAGTCTGCTATTTTGGGCATGCATGGCATCTTTGACAGGCCTGTTGCTGTTGGGGGCAAGGTTGGTGCTCGTATTATTTTTGACATGCAAACACATAATGGTGCACAAAATTAAGACATTCTATACAGCAACATAAATCTTCCATGTGGAAACTCGATATATTATTAACTTGTCTCAACCACATCCTGTTATTCAGGTGGAGATCCGTCCCATGATGTACGTTGCCCTAACGTATGATCATCGTCTGATTGACGGGAGAGAGGCTGTCACTTTCCTGCGCAAGATCAAGGCAGTAGTGGAGGATCCCAGGGTGCTGCTCCTGGACATGTGAACCCTTTGGACCTCCAGGCCCCAGCAAACAAACCACCCTTTACAAACAGTGGCTGTACCCTCCTGATGAACATTACTGTAACTGCAATTGATTTATCATTATATTGGTTAACTAGAAAAGGGATTTTTGGAGAGGAAGTGAGGTATGCACTGGACTTTTGCATGGCTGGAAAACATAAAAGGCTTGGTGCTATTGTGGAGAATGTCTGGGTTTAGGGTTTCAGTGGTACTGGTCTCTAGATCAAAAACAATATTGTGTAACTCGTGCACCATACGCCATTTTCTACATACAATTCAGTAATTGTCAACTTATTGTGAGGGGAATGGCAGAATTAGCTAAACTGCATATTATCATTTTATTATTTTTGATGAGAGAAGAACAATTTTCACAAGTTGGACTACAAACCAAGAAACACTATGTCCTAAGATGTCCAAAGTAAACAATTCCTGTGAGCGTTTTTGTCATCAGTTTCACTCACATGAGGAAAATTCTCTATGCTGTGTAAGAAAATGACTATTTAAGAAAAAGAATGTTTTAAAACAATAAAGCCCGAGCTGCATCACTCAGTTTCAGTGTTGATTCCCTGAAAGCTGGTCTACTTGTTGCAAAAAATAAATATGAGGTGGGTGGAGGACTGTTGTTTGACATCTAAAAGATGAAAATTATTTGGAGTGGGGCGTTCTCTTGGGAGATGAAGCAAGCATTACAGGAAAATGTTGGGCCCTTGATGCCATCGGTACCTTAAAGCTCTATCCAAAAGCAAAATTGTTATTCCAATAATCAGACCTGCTTTTTCCAAATAATGGCATTGTGGATTCACAGAATATTTGTTTGCGTGCAAATAACTGAAACCGATAAATAAGGGAACAGGAAATGTATCCAGATTCCAACAAAACTGTCCTATCTACAGGGTAAATTTGCTCACGTTCGTAAATGTTTTATTAGCTGTCCAGGGTCACTGAATGAGTATACTATCACTGTTCGAGGGTGAATTTTACATTTAATGTTCATTAAAGTTCCTTTCATGCTCTGCTAACACTGCAGAAGTCTGTCAGGTCTTCTTAGACATCGATAAAAAGATAAAACATACTCAAAGCAAATAGGGAAGCAAAAGTGAAAAGAGGTATTTTTTATTGCCTAATGCCCTTTTTTGACAATATTTTCAATGGCAGATAGTCCAAAAAGTAATTGTGAGCAGTATGTAAGAAGGAGAGGCATCAGTTTTCATGCATGGTGATAGTTAATAGGCATGGATTTAGCCTGCAGAACTGTACAACATAACCATGTCAAAACTGCAAAGTTAGCTTCGGTCTAGAGTCTTAAATAAGGAAGTAACAAATTTATTCATAACATTTTGTTGAAGGGACAATCAGACATGGTTTACTGTTTCATTCTGGTTTCAGTGTTATTTTCAGTGTTTTCTTTGGGAAGCACAAAATGCAAAGGAAGCAGGGGTCTGAGGGCCTGCATCCTTTCTGTCCACGTGAAGATGCTGGGGCTCTTGAGCATGAGCCCTATCTTCCAGTGCAGCAGAGGGATCACAGATGCTGCCAGCAGGTCTGCTAGCAGCTCAGAGCCTTCCAGGAGACACCGCTGAAGAAAGGATGACACTTGATGTCACTCACGCCTCCCCCTCCAGAACCCAAACGATAGCCGGCATCAAACTGGAGCAACTGTGGAGGTGCACACAATGGACAGTGTTACCACTACAGGCCAATATGGAATAGACCCTGTGTGTGTGTGTGTGTGTGTGTGTGTGTGTGTTACAACTGTAGTATAATATCGGGAGCACAAGCCTTGTAGATGTGAATCCCTAAGCCTTACCTCAGTGAGCAGGGACGCAGCTGCAGTGCTCAGGTGGTCTGGGATGAGTAGCTGGGTGTGAGAGCGTATTCCTGCTGGATGGAGCTGCCACAGGGGCTGGAGGTAGAGTGAGTAGTGTGTATGAGTGGCCATAACCCCATCAGAATATGCAGGAATAATGTACATGATAGTCATGGGCTTCACTCTGTGGTGCTTATCATAATTTGCAGAGCCTTTGCTTACCATTCCTGTCAGAAGTTCAAACAACAAAGCCCCAAGGCTCCACCAGTCACATGCTTCTGTGATCTTGGACACTCCACCGATCTCTATTGACAAACAATGAGCTGGATTGAGTTTTATTCATGAATAGCAGTTCTTAAAAATAACTCATGAACTGTCATTACATAAATTATGGTGTTTCACTCTCCTACTCCAATGCTTTATCATGCATGGTTGCCCTATGAAGAATAAGACGGAGAGCCTGTCTCTTGCCACTAGGTGGCAGGTTATACCATCAAATCGACTGTGCTCAGATACATAAATATTTTTACCTGGAGCACAGTACATCTGTTCCATTGCTCTGGAGCTGATCTCTGACTGAACCTCACTCCACTGGCCAAAAAAAGTCAAACACACCTTTCCTGTGAAGACATTGTGTCACATCAAAATCAGCAGAACTGTGTTTTCCCCTCATACAATCTTTTACAAGTGTTTGATGAACTCACCATTGCTGGTGAGCAGTACGTTTTTAGGGTTGAGATCCCGACACAGGATGCCTTGCTGATGCAGGCTTTCGAGGGCCAGCAGGATCTGCGCCCCCCAGACACGCACTTCAGCCTCTGGCAACCCCCAGCAGGTCTTCTCTTTAGTCCTGGAAGACTTATTGGGGAACCGAGGCAGGTGGCACCACCCATCCACTTCAATGATCTGGTCCTCCCCTGCACCCTCTGACCCTTCAGATTTCAGGAAAGCATCTGTATCTCCTGTCCTGTTCTGGGCTGGTGCCCCTGGAGGGCCAGAGGGGTACAGGTCACACAGTGGTCCTTCCTTTGAATGTGCCTCCCTCTCTCCAGGACCCAGAAGCTCCCAGGCCTCCTCCACCCCCTCTGTGGGATTTCTGGAAAGGAATTCCCTTTGGTTTTTCACTCCTGGATGTCTCCCCTGTTCTCTTGCACTGCTGTGGGAAAAAGAAGACTGGGAACTTTCTAAGGTGTTCCTTATGTCCGTGTGGCAAGAAAATACTGCTCTGTCTGTGCTTTTGATGACTAACATCGCCTTTCTTTCCTCTGCGGTGGGGCTGCTGCTGTCCTGATCCTCTATTCTGCTCTGCTTAGATGAGTTTGTCATCATGTCCGTGGTGTTCCCAAGGTACCCACTGAAAACAGATCCTTGGTGAGAGCCGTTGGTATCCCAAGAGGCTCTGCCATGCATCTGGGTTTGGCAATGGAGAGGAAGATGCAAAATGGCAGGAGAGGAACCAGAGCTCATGACGTTATTTTTAGCATTTGCTGAATCTGCTGCTCCAAATGAGGTTTGACTTGTATGAGGTACAGTTTGTCCTATTGTGCTATGTAAGTCACTGCCAGTCACTGCATAGGGGTTTATACTGTCACAGTTATGTTTTGGATCTGCAGCATTCCAAGCAGCCTCAAATTTAGAGCTGCACTCTATCAGTCCCAGTCCAGCTGTCTTCTTCTGGAGTTCTGACATGACATCAAGGGCATGACTGATACGGGCACAAGAAAGAGGAAGAGCAGGCTTTTCCTGAGTTTCACTGGTGTGCAAACACAAACTGGGGGCTGGTGGATGGATGTGGGTGCTGATGTGTGTCCTCATTGGACCAGAGAAAAGAGTTGGCCGCTCTAGTCGGGTATAAAATGACACTGTAGAAGCGCGCGCGTTCTGCAGACAGCCTGTCTCCTCGATGTAGGAGTGAGTCCCACAGCTCTCCATCAGCTGCTGAGTCTCATCCCATGATGTTGGGGAGTCTGTATCCGGGCTCTCATCGCTTATTCTCTCCGGGCGGGGGGTCATGCCTGTGCACCCTCTGTCATTATGCTGGTAGTCTGTGCTAATGGTCGGAGATGTGTAGCTGGTCTTTAGTTTGATCCTGTGCTGGCTGGGACTCAAGCATTGTGGGTGTTCCTTGGCCTTGTCGCTCCTCACCTTGTGCAGCTTGGAGAAAAGCCTCCCACCTGGAAGGGCAGAGGGCAAATCACTACATCAATAATCAATATGAACAATAATTCTTCTCATTGTTGCTAATAATTTAGAAGGCTTCCTATAATCATTTAGCTATACACCTTGTTGCAGCGTCTTATCAAAAAGGACTTCAAGGTGCACAAATGCACCGCCACACTATGGGAAATCAATGTTCAGAGCTCCATGAGCCAAGTGATAAAGTGTGATGGCTGCGGCAGTGACAGCAGAGCAGTTTAAACGCTCACCTTGAACATGTTCCAGATGCAGGTACACGGCGTCCTCACTGACATAGTACCGCAGCAGCTTCACCATGTACGGCACCCCCTGAGGGATGATGGTAGGCTTGTCTCTGCTCTCCCAGCTCGACTTTGCCAGGCTCTGAGAAGACGCACACAAAGCATAACAGTGGGAACGCTGTGACTAATGGTCTATGTCTGTCTACAGACATTTTCATCAAAAATTCATCACTTCTAGCCAAACCATGTCAACATGCTTCTTTCACTGAGGTATTTTTTGTTTGGCTGAGTCATCTTGACTTAACACTGGTATTATAGTAGAAAAGAAAAAAATGACATGGACATGGCTAAAGAAAAAATGATAAACCACTGCTTGGATTGCCCCTTTTGAGGGAATTGCCTCTTTGTTACGATGGCTCTGGTTACTGAAATTAGAGGTGAAACTGCACGAGCTAAGAGGGTGAGAGCTTTTAAGCAGATCAATGGAGAAGGATAAAAAGACAGACAGGATGGGGAGCGCTTCCATTGACTGGCCTGCCACACAATATGCAGGCTGGCTTGCTGCCAGACAGAAGCACCCAAAGCATCTCCCCTATCAGTAGATACATGTGTGTCTGTGGCCCGGGCTGCATTTATGGTTGCTGCACCGTATTGGAACAAAATAAATGGGCACAAGAGGGCAGTCCCCATGCATTTTGTACTTCTGTGTAGTTTTGTGGTTGCAGCTCTGCTCCTACTGTTGGAGCCTGATTTTCCCCTGTGTAGTACAATATTATATTTATGGAAGAGAATTGAGTACTCACCTTTACAACAAATGTCTCCTTATTGACCATGCTTTGGACAATCAGGACCTTTGGAATGAAAAATAACATTTTCAGGCTGCCATAGAAAAGTGAGAAATGAGATCTGATTACATTTTACAGTGAATAGCTGCCGTGCTGGGAGAGTAGTTAGTGCAGTCATTGGTATTTTCATCTTCATCAGCCAGGAGTGCCAAAGCACAAGGCCGACATTGATGTTATAACTTGAAAAATGTGTATGAAAGCAGCAAAGGTGTTGGAGCGCAAAGACTGTGTTTTACCTTATCGATCACCCCCACCACTTTACACATCTCCAGATCCTCCACAGGCGAGCTCAGGTGTCTGATTGGACGGAATCTCAGACTGCTGTAACCCTGACAATAAAAGCCAAGGTGGATATTAAGCACAGTACAGATTACTGTAATATTTATATTTTTATTTCATTATTAGATATGACAAAGGCTTAGTGTAGTGCTGATTAAATGTCTTGTAGTATTTTAATGTAAATAAAAGAGCTACCAGAAACAGGCAAAAAAAAAATCACACATCTACTAATGTACAAGGTTACATGTGATGTGCTCCTTTGTGTTCTTCAACTCTCAAGAGTACAAGCTACAAATGCTGATGTTAAGCACAGAGCATAAAGAAAGTAGAAGGTAAATTATTCTGCCATACCCATTCACAAAACCTAATTTGGTAAATGTCAATGAAGGATAACTGTATTACCCCTAAATGAGAGCTTCCCTTCCCCAGGTTGTCCTGCAGATGTGAAATAAAGATTTCCTCAGCTCTCTTCAGATATTGGGCCGTCTTTCTTTTCACAGCCTCCCGACGATCCTTGTTTGGGTCCACTGTAAGACAGTTAAACTGTATCAGACACAATTCAAGACAGAAACACACTCGGTAAATGACTCCTCACACTCAGAAGACTTTCCTGACTGAACCACTTGGCATTTGAACTGGGATAAAGATTGGTAACACACAGCCGATGGGACAATGGGGGAAAAAAAGATGTTTGACCAATAAGGAAATCTGTATTTAACCATTTAACTTCCTGTTTTTATGAACATTCAACCATTCTGTAGTGAGGTTCACATGTTCTCATCACATGAGTGTGTGTTGTTAACACGCCCTTCAGGCACAGAGCAGTTAAAGTGCCCGGTTACTATTCAACATCACACACAGCCTTAGCTACGCGTAAAGACATAAAACAGCAGAAGCTTTCTACTTACACTGAACCCCATTCAGCAGTAAGTCCACTCCGTTCTTGTAGTAACTGAACGCTGCCTCATAGTCCTCATTGACCTCTCTGTCCAGTGCCATGCGGATCTGCTTGGCTGCCTCCACCAGGTAGTCTCTCTTCGCCATCTCTGCCCTGGTTTGGACCCGTCAAGGTCCAGTTGGGCCTGAACACAGCACAGAAAGACAGGTTATGGGAACCACCTGCATTCAGTTGTGGTACTTATTCTGAGCCTGAACGATCATATGATACAAACCGTCATTAAAATTAGAAACAGAAACTGAATCTAACTAAAACTAACGCTCATATCTGGCTCCTCCCTGTGACAATACTATGTTAAAACCGTAACTGTTCCTGGTGCTGTTTAGTCTGGGTCTCACCTTTGCTCCCTGGTCTTATCAACAGTGGGATTCATCTCTTTCCCTTGTCACTGGGCTCAGTGTGCGCCTGCCCCCAGCGACTCCAAGGCTGAAGTCTGTGTTGCAGAGCATGATGATCTGGGCCGGCGTAAACAAAGAGTTAACCGTCAGACAAGCACAGGAAGTGAGTAGAGGCTTGTGGCTACTATTGCTGATGAATGGAAATAAGCAGGGCTGCAAGCGCACATGATGACGGAGAGATGATTCAGAGCACTGAGACGCAATGTGCTTTTTCTTAGGCTGAATAACATGTAAGATATTTTACATTTTTACAGCAGGACGAAAAGGTGTTGACACCTCAGCTTCACTATGTGCAGCAACAATCTATTCTACAAAAACACACTTAGACACAAACACATGCATTCAAACACTCACTCACACACAATGATCACATGAAAGGGATTCATTCTGATTGGGAAAAATATCTGTGTTAACGAGAGTCATTAGAATAATAAACGTTATGTATTTAATTTTTGGTATATTATTCCAAGCAATTATAAAGACATTGTAGGTTAATGCTAATTTGAGAACATGTCATTGGCATAAAATATAGAGTTCCTATTCCCTCAATTCAGTTAAAGACAGAAATGTAAACATTATCCACACACACACACACACACACACACACACACACACACACACACACACCTGCACAGCCACACACACTCAGACATGCGCACACATGCAGCCATTACAAACACACTTGTAACTTTCTATCTCTTTGTTTCTCACCAGAATGTGTGAAAGAATGAGTTGGTGTGTGTGTATGTGAGAGAGAGAGCAAAAAAAGACAGTTTATCACATGGCGCTTATTACATGCACACACCCGCCCGCCTGCGGGTGTGTGAGCGTGTCTGCAAGCAGCATTAGGATGTGTTGACGCAGTGCAGTCTAGCAGTATAGTGCCTATTGTGGACAAAGTGAGAGGCCTCATTAAAAATGTAGGAGCCCAGACATAAGCCACCGACCAACAACAGCCACTTGGGACGGCCCAGGACTGAGAGCGCTTCCACCTCTCAGTCTTATTGTTTGTGGCTTGGGTTTTATGTGTATGTGTGTAAAGCCAAAAACATGCTAAATACATAAATTGCTTCCAGCTACCTGTCTATTTTGCATTCCTGAAGCTGATAAAGGAAGTGAAGGCAGATATCTGGGCATTTCCCCACATCCACATTTGCTTTTCAGTCGTGTAAACGTGTCATTCTGGAAGCTAGCTGGAAGCTAGCAACTAGCTTATGCTAGCTAGTTGCTGTTAATCGCGGGTACAGCGTTCATGTCTCTTGTTTGACCGGTTTTGTCAATCCATTCCATCACGTTTTGGTTTGTAGCTAAAAAATTAGCCATGCGCAGTTAGCATGTCAGTCTCTCAGTTCTGTTTCCAAAGGGAACACATTTTCCTAAACTCTTTGCTTCTGGTTGGTCTCAGATTTGAACAGGCTGCGGTACAGACTCTCTCTGGAGCAGTTGCAGACTGTGGAAGAGTGAGGCTGGCATGAGAAACTAATTCTAATTAATCACAGTTCATCACAGTGCCACTATGTGCCTCGATGCCTTCTGTCATGACTGTTCTTATTTCAATACTTTTGATGAAAAAAGCAGTTATCCTAAATGTTAGCTGTAATCTTGTCTTGAGGATAACTGTTCCAGAATGATAGTCTGTGGTTTATAGTCTTTAAATCACAGGTTTATAGTCTCATTTTCACACTTCAGCAATGGTGGCACATTCATAACCGTGGCGGCTCACCTTCGTTGTCAGGTGGGATTTTGGGTATTGCACACCTTTCTACTTCTGCATCTTCTCTGAGGCATATCAAAACCTCACTTCACATCACTCTTACTTTGCTGATCCATCATTACAGCAGCACCTCAATGTTGGCACGCTCAGCTGCACAACATTTCAATCAACATCAATGTCAGCGGAGAGAATCATCTTACCTGATTGTGAAGGTGTCTGTGTGTGTGTGTGTGTGTGTGGGCGCCCGTGCACGTGCCATCGGGCGCACATGTGGGTGTGTATGCAAATGCAGCAGTTAAGAGAGAGGAATGCCTGTGCCTCCACTCGGGGCTTGGCGCCAGGGGAAAATGAAAAGGCTGGGAGAATAATGACAGATTTATAATTACAGAATCTAACGTTCAGCGCTACTCAGCAACAACTGTCTGGGGACGGCAATCTGGGTGTAATTTCTGCTGAGCAGGCCTGCCACGCGTGTTAGGGTCACGGCACATGTAGGCCCACACACACACACACATACATACGCGAGCAGACACGTGCACGCAGGCGTACATGCTCCTTCTGTCTCACTGTCCTTCAGGCAGATGACACACATACAGACAGACCCACACACATACACAGGCAGACAAACACACACACACAAAGTCTCACACTCAAATTCACTAAAATTGCGACGCGACAGCAAATTGCCCAGTTAATTTGCTCGAGCAAAAAGCAGCTAATTCTCTGGGATATGAATGCATAACAAGCTGCCACACAAACACCCGTAATCTCAGGTTTATGGAAGTAAGTCATTTGACTGGCAGTTCAATACAGAGAGGAAGATAAAACATGACAAATTTCAAAACATTGTATTTGTCGACTTGTATTTGTCACAAACAAAACCATCTTGCGCCATTATTTGGAGTTCTCTCAATTATTTAGATAAGCTGTGCCAGACTTTGCATTAAACTTCAAAAAGTGATAATTATAATAAAATAAAGCTGTGATCTGGTTTAATCAGTTAATAGCTTACTTTTAAGCTAATTAGGCTATTAGTAGTTATGATGTGCTGGTTGAAATAAAACACAATTTCCATTTAAGGGTAATTGTCAGGAGTCCTGCTGACATGCAGGCCACAAATTTGTGCCCAGATGCAACAGTAATACATTATGCATGGCTCTGGTTATGAAGCTGGTGTTCTGCAGTTGTTGTCAGCTTTATCAGTAGAATTAAATTTGGCCAGCAGAACTTGTCTGGCAGTCAGGTTTTGGATTAGTTTGCGGGACATTATAAACAAAATGCAGTATATCAAGCTGTTTGGTGCTCTCCAACTCTTTGTTTTCCAATTTTAATGCACACTGCAGTAATATTAGCATTATCATACATATTGCTTCACAATTAGATTATTTTAAATGTTATATTTTTGCATATCTGAAAACAGACCGTTAATACTGCATCATGTAATCAGGTTTTTTCTGTAATGCCCTCCGCAAGGCCAAATCTACTGCTTCGTTATCTACAGTCTTCTCATCATTAATTGCTTCCTCCCATTGTGAGGGGACATCATTTGTCAATCAGGCCCTCTTCGTGACTCGTCCCTTTTGCATAGTCAAATCCAATAGCTATTGTGTCAAATTGAATGTGCCAAGACCCAATTTGAATAGGATTACCATGCATGGCCCAGCATCCGGCCTCTGTGCAAAACACTGGTTACAACCGCTGCATGTGCCTAGTGAACGATACAGAGTGTTTTCTGTCCTCATTTTGGAAATGCTCTGAGCATCGTAATCACTGAATGAATTTGGGTCTCGCTCTGCCTGTCTCTCTCGCTCAAACACACACATAGCGCTCTCCCCAGAACACAGAAAAATGTGTTGCAACCACAGAACTTCAATGGAGTACAATGGCCACTGCCCTGTTTGCCTCGGTCATTTGGCTGGTGCAGCATAAAAGGGCAATTATGTTTAATTGCTTTGGTGACACAACACAAGTCAGAGCTCTTAAGTGTAGCACACTTTCTTGAAAAATGTTCTATTGTGACATTTAAGGAGGAATTGTGAACATGTGTTCCCCTGTGCCTCGTGAGCACAATACTCAACTGCAATCTGACAGGAGGTTAACATCATTTTATCAAACATTGTGCTTCTCTTGCTCACTCCTCTCAATATCTGCAAACTAGCATACCTAGCTGCTAAGCACCATCAAACATGTCTCTTGTTACAAACTGTTACAGTTTTGCCCAACTTTTATAGAGAAGAAAAGTGTATAAATGGCTAACAGACACCAGGTTAAAGAGATGCTGCTGTTCTGGTCCTTGCTGCAAAAGATCTCACCTCAGCAAATCAGCACGTTAGCTGCTACTAGCTACTTTATACAGAAATTAGTCCAATGGTACTAAAGGAATGGCACACATAGAAATGGAAAGTTGATCTGAATGGGACAGACTGTTCTACTCTGTTCTTTGGTCTTCCGTTCTGTGGTTCCAACTCACCACAGGATTTCATTTCAAAACACTTTTTATCAGTTTTGAAAAATAAAATAAAATATAAAAATACCCATCCATGGCTGATTATGATAAAAATGCAGATTTCCCCACTGTCACACAATGTTCTATTAGATCCTGGCGTAGCTGATAACAAAGTGATGCATCACAGTCAGTGAGTGTTCAAATAGACAATCATTTTGTAAGAATATTTTTGAACAGATATTCTTATTGAGGCAGATTTATTTCTCATCCATCTCTCTTGTCAACCTTCACCCCCCGCCGCCCTGTCCTCCGCTCCTGCAGGTGTGTCTGCAACATCGACTGCTCCCACATCAGCTCCAACCCCGTGTGCGCCTCAGATGGCCGTTCCTATGACAACCCCTGCCAGGTGAAGGAGGCGTCCTGTCAGAAACAGGAACGCATCGAGGTCAAATACCTGGGCCACTGCCAAGGTCAGACGCTTGCACCTGCATGCATAAATACACACACACACACACCGTGAAGAACACAAACACACACACACGTGCACCGGCACAGTGGTAGCCGTCAGTCTAGCTGTCTGCATAGATGTTCACTTCCAGAGTCAAGTTGAAAAGAGGCCATGGGGTAAATGAGGTAGCTTGCAGAGATAAATACAAACAGCATGTCTCCATGTCTCTCTCCAACTATCCTCTCAACCTCAATTCAAATAACAAGGCTTCATTTCATAATAACATTTTTTTTACTCAATTATGTTTTGGAATATTGCACAAAGATAATCCTCACAAACCCACATAGCTTTAGACTGCTATGCTTATTGATAATTTTATTATTGAATCCTAATCCCTTCATTCTAGTGAAGTATCTTTATTTATGTTCAGTGTTTGTTTGAAATGGCTCCAGGAATAAAGTTATTATATTAATCTCTGTGGTTAAATCCTTAAACTGAGTCATATTGCCTAATCCATGTGGGAGAAGACAAAGGTAAATAAGAATTTAAGGTCTTTTGAGTGTGTTTTCGAGCATCTTTTTGGAGGATGAGGCGCCGCCATCTTCATTTGGCGTAGACAGACATTTCTCCTCATTTTGGCTCCCTTTCGCTTCAGCGGCGTGCCAGTGCAAACTCCGTCTGGAACTGTCATCAAGTGGGAAGCAAAGCAGTGCAAAAACATACCCAGAGAGAGTTTGTCTTACTTCACCAATCACAATTCAGCTGCTGTTTAAAACTACAAAGGAGCTAGCGGGTGTCTGGTTGCTGTGTGTACATTTCCAAGCGTTTCGTTGCCTCTGCATCCACACGGGACAAAGAGGACAATTGATCGCGATGTGAGAAGCAAGATGTTGGTGTAGAGAAGTGATGGACAATCAGGGCTAACAAATAGATATTGCTAGATATTGCTATTTGCTATTCCCCCATGGCATATCCTTTGGGTCAGACTACCCAGATTGAGCTGATCACTCTTCCACGCATTCAGTTTCAGTCAGAGAAATTGGTGAGGGAGACAAATGACATGAAACACCAGGGATTCGGATCTCAGAGCAGTACACCTCTTGTTAGCCAGTGGATTTCAAGTGACACCGTGACAGTTTGATTTTTAGCTCAGCTCCTCATCTGGCACTTGTGCTACTGCTGGGGAAAGAGTTCCTGCATGTTTTTTGTGGGGGTAACCTCGGCAACAGCCAGCATTTTTCATTGGAGCAGCCATTATAAAGCTTTCTGCTTGGTACCTCATACCCACAAATATCATCAAGGAACACTGACTCTTCAAAAGCACCTACATTTAACTCAGATTTTGAACATTTTCTCATGAAAGTAGCTTTTGGTTGAATAAGAACTCTGAATAGACTCAACTGACAAAAACGGTGGAATAAGCACGTACGCATATTTTTTGTCAGTTAAGTTTAATAGGTCTTCACTTAAATTAACCCTTGGTAATTTTAATTATTGCAGCTTTAAGTTGTTATGGCAGTATTTACATAAAAAAAGCCAAGCTAAGATAATTAAGGAGAGCTTTGTTTAGTCGCTGTAGTTTTATAGTTTGTTGCCTTTCTGAACTCTGCCATCTCATGTTTATTTTATAGTTTAATGTTCATTAAAAACTTTAATTTATTGTTGTTGTTTTCTTATTATGTATCTTAAATGGGTGTCATGCATACACGCTTTTAGCTTCTGACCTCATCTACATGCCGCTTTGTTTGTTTCCCTTTGTGTTGTGCCTCTGGTGCTTTATGAGCAAATAAACAACAAAAATGCCCAGCGTCCCATAACCAGCTCCACTCCTCGCTACAGTCCTTGCATCATAATCTAGGAAAATGTTATCACAGAATCAGCATGCAGGAAAAAAAAAATCATTGACCTCAGTGGAAAGATCAGTTGCAATAAAGTGAGGATAGAAGGAGATGTTTTTTAAGCCATTGTGAAACAAGGAATTTCCATACAGCATCAATTAGGAAAGTGAAACTAAATTTTCAAAATGCGACATGACGAGCATATATCAGCTCTTTTGTCAGAGTGCTGGGTGGGATCAGTTTGATCATTCAAGCCATAATGTTTTGCTTTCAGGGGACATCATGACTGGGAGCAAAGCTGGAAATGGACACTACGCACGCACCGACTACACAGGTCAGTTGATGTGCGATGGAGGTGGTAGACCGGCAGTTACTATGTGTAATCAACTCTGTCAGTTCATTTTTGTCTCCTAGGCTCACAGCTCTCTCTCTCTCTCTCTCCTCTCTCTCTCTCTCTCTCTCTCCATCTCTCCATCTCTTTCTTCCTGCTCTATTTTCCCTGGTTCTTTATTGTTTCATTTCCTCCTCTCTTCACTGATGCCTCTCTCTTATATTAGCACATACAAGCACAAGAGCACATGTACACACTGGCGAACATAAAGTAATTATGGATTTGTATATATGTTTTTTATTGTAGAAGACAAAGAGGACCCGGGAAACGAGCTAGCCAGGGGTCTGTACATCCCCTGTCCGGATCACTTCAAGAACTACTGTGTGCACGGAGAGTGTC
>OMLF01020799.1:18350-28650 GCA_900302615.1 Holocentrus rufus
CGGAAGCATTTGTGTCAGTGTCATGCTGGGGAGTTGATGTGGAATCAGGCTACTTAAAAAAAAAAAAAAAATCATCCCAAACACCCTGAATGTCAGAGATGTCCTTCGAAGGCATTGTCTTCAGAAGTAGGTCGAGGGGGGATACATTGAAAATAATTCAGAGATCAGTCCTCAATATTCCTTGCATGCACAGTGTATGTGTAAAAAGGGTTTGTAAATAAGTTTGTCTGTAAGTTAGCAAAGGAGGAAGAAAAGTAGGAAAGCAAGCAAGTATGTAAGTAAGCTTGTGTGTCTTAATTTCAAAACAGCCCACAGAGCTGCAGCTAATCTTCTGTTTTGTAGCTTCAGGCTGATTGATGTGCAAGTACATCCTCCGGACAAAATGCTAGACTATTGCAGGGCCTTATGCCCAAACCCCTCTTTTTGATGTTGAGTCCCAAAGAGGGAGAGACTGGCTCACATTGTCACTTTGTCATGATCTGACCCACTTTTCTGAGTAGTCACTTGAATAAAATAGCAAACACTGGTTGAAATACCCTACAAGAATCCATTCCAATATTTCGAATATGGATATTTGAACGTAGCATATATATTCTATTCATATTAATCTATTTGACAGTCATCAGGCTATCACTTTTACACTAATTTAGAGCCACTGTCACCCGTAAGCCAGAGGCTCACCAGGAAACAGTTCCCACTTGAGGGAAAAAATGGCATCCTCAGTTCAGGTAATTTGACTTTTTATGATTGTAACTTTTGTAATGAAATCAATTCAGATCAGATCAGTTCATTACAGTTCTTTGTTGTCCCTCGGGGGAAATTTGGTTTGCAGCAAAGGCACAATAATGCACCAATAATAACAGGAGGAGACACAAGTAATACATGAAAGACTTGATAAAACAAAACAAAACAAAACAAAGAAAATAAAAACATTAAAAACAAAAGTAATTTCACATTTCAACAGCAGCATACAGCGTGTGCCTCGAGCTGACTCAAAGAGATCTGCTAGCCACTCATCTACCCAGCCTACGTTCATCCTACCCAGTCAAAAAATTTCAGCAACAGTCTATGAGAATGTTTCTAACCATGGCAATATTGCCAGCTGGTATTGTGTAACCTGATTTCATGATCCAGATTAATAAAATGACTACTTATTACTGGAAAACATCCCAGGCTAGGAGGCAACATTACAGTCATGAAATAGCTTTTTGATATGAGCAGAACATCTTCTAGCACATTCAAAGGAAGAGGTCTGCCTCTCTGGTTTTACATGCAGGTATGCTTTGACTGTGCGAAACCCATTGTCTATTCGTTCTGACTTGAGTTGACTGTGGGATGGTTTATATGTAGGATGGATCACAGGTTACATGCAACTGAAGTGAGGAGATGGAGAAATCTATGCAGGTCATGACCCTTCCGGCTCATAAGGTTCCAAGCTTTTCTAATACGGGAAAATAAAGCCCTTTTGGCGTTACCTGACTGTTGGAGGTTGGTAATGATTTGTCCAGAGGTACAACAACACAAACAAGTAAGGGAGCATGACTTGAAGCCAGGGAGGCCTGTAGTTCACAGCATGACAATTTTAAACCTCCATCTATATGCATCTTTATGGAAATGAGAGCAAATTCAATTTGTACTGAATGTACACACCACCTATGCAGGAACAATTCGGAAAATCCAATATAATGACATCCCACAGATCGGAAAAATAAGATACAAAATGAGAAAAAAAATCCCAACATAATGAATGTTTTCCACCAGGGATGTTACTTTAAATAGGGTCCCCTGAAAGCACCATGTGCTGCATTCAGGCAACTGTAATGAAGCCAATCACTTTTAATTTAGCTTCCCTGCGTCAGCTCTGTGATGGTATAATTGGGTTACATAATTAACACTAGCAGGAAAACAAACCGCAGTGCTTCTATCAGTGTCTTAGAGGAGCATGATGAGCTAAGGGGCTGTTGCTGGGGGTCTGATTAGTTTGGTTGTGAAACCACAGAGGGAGAATGTGTTTCTCCACATTGACAGCTTTGAGGCTGCGCTGCGCTGGAACGAACAGGTGAAGTGGTGAAAAGGTAAAAGAGAAGAAAGAAAATAAAGGGGGGAGAGCGAAAGAAAAGGAAGGAGAGCAGATGAGGTGAGGGAGGAAAAAGGGGAGGAGGGAGGGGAGAGCAGAAGAAAATGGGAGCAAAACAAAAGAGAGGAGAGGAGATGAGATGAGGTGAGGGGAGAGGAAATTACTTTATCCTACGTGCAATTGGCATGAAATGTTACTTGCAAAAATAAATGTTTGAGCTTGAAAGGTCACCATCGGGTTGTAGATGGCAGGCCGCATTAATGGGCTTGCATGTTTGAATCTCCTCTCTCTCATTATCATTCTGTACTCTGTACTATTCTTTCTTTCATTCTTTCTTTCTTATTTGCTCTGTATTGGCTCTCTCAAACATCAAAAGAATTTTTTTTTTCTTCCCAAGCTTAATGTCACCCATCAAGTGTTTGCCGAAACGAATATCCCGAAAGGAACTTGGTGATAAAAATCAAAGTCAGATAACACCATAAATAGAGAAATGGGAGGAAGGGAAAGGGTTGATGAAATACAATGTAAGGTCTTCATTAAGCACAATGGCACCGACCTGCTTTACATCTGCGAGGAGCTGATGCTTGGGGACAGCCTTTGCTTGCTCCAGGGCAAAGACAACAAGTTGAAGAAGACAGCGTGGAATTTACTTTGAAGCCTGTTGAGTTGTGGACTTGAGGCGATGTTGGACAAACTTTCAACAGATTATTTTGGCAGAGAGAGAGGAACAGAGGAAGAGAGAGAGGGAGAGAGAGAGAGAGTAATCAGCCTTTACTCAGTCTGTTGCAGGAAGCAGCCAATCAAAGGGGCCAATCAACATTTCCGCTCGTGGAATATCAAAGGAAATTTACAGTAATCCGCAAAAATGCACGCGCACACGCTTGCACACAAACATGCACACACGCGCGCGCGCAAACTTTAGAGATTCATTTCATCATCATTTCATCAGCAGAGCGTGGTTACCAAGTCGCTTTGCTGGGAAAGCAAAAAAGTTAGTTCACCATCACAGGATGGTTCGACTGAACTTTTCACGAGAAATTTTCCAGCAGCTCTACCATTTCCAAACCAGAAAATATAAAAATGCACCCCAGTCCGCCCTATAATCGTGCTGAATGCACCCACTGACACCCTCTCTGATTCATTCTCCATCGAATTATTGCAGCAGGTGCAATTTCCCAGATAATTGATGTAGTATAATAATCACACAAAGTTTCGGCGGTGTATCTATCACAGAGCAGACAATTACAACAATGACACGCGGACAGGTTACTGTGCCAACAAGCGTTTCCCAAACAGCAACGTCTCTTCAGCAGCCGGGACAGCAGCAGCAATACTGCATGTGTCCGACCTCATAAGGCTTCAAAACACGACAGTCTGATCTCGGAGTCAAACAAACTTCCCCAGTATTCAGCTATGACAGCTCAATCAGAGAGCGGAACATTCATTGCAATACAAAACAAGCTCGCTTACAGACATTGCCCGTTGCTCGGTATTATTTCATGTCAATCACGGAACAAATGGCCATCAGCAAAGAAAATATCTCATAACAACTCCAAGCCCATGAACATGACAAACAACTGATGCAAAGTTTATACTAGGTTGTGATTGGCCAGTGGAAACATCATCATATCTGTTATTTTGGAATAACAGCCAAATGTGCTTATTTCACATCTGATCCTATGTCTGCACAGTGGATAAGTCCAGCCATTTTTCTTGATCTATATTCAAATTACCAGCCCATAATTCCTTACTGCAGATAAACACCTGGTAAAGTAAGAGTAAGAGTAGTCTTTATTGATCCCCGAAGGAGAAATTCAAGGCGACACAGCAGGGGGGGACCAAGAAAACCTGAGGTATAAAGTATTTTCCAGTATTACTATTAATTTATTCAGACAGCACATGTGTGAATCCAAACAAGACACTGAAGATGTAGAATCAAAATAACTGTCTTGACTCAGGCACTTTTTGGATATTTTGATGAGCAGAGCATGGTTTAATGAAGCCATGACTCTTTTTTGACTTTTTATCCTAAGCAGTGCGTGGATTTCTTGCCTTTCCCCATTCAATCAGCAGAAACATTTTATTGCTGGTTAAAGGCTAAAGTCTTTCTGCATGTTTCCATTTCTTCAGTTGTGCTACAGTGTACCATATGGATGCTACATATGATTCTATGGCTGCAGTCCCGCTGAACTATTTTTTGGCAGAGGCTTGTAAATTACTTTAGCTTGTAAAGAAATAATATAAAATCAATATTTAATGTGATTAATGTCATTGGTAAGTAGCTGTGTAATAAGTGGGATAATATACAAGGACTGGTTGCAGCACTTTGTGTCAGGGTCTTGATTCATCCTGTTAGGCTGATTTTGCAGTAATGACTAGCTCCCTGTCCCTATCTCTTATAATCTTTCCTAATGCATTGGTTATTTGGCAAAGATATAGCCTAGTAATCTTTATATTGCACACTCTAGTCCAAAAAACAAGGGGAAATTTGTTTTCATTTATTCACTGTAACTGTGTGTGCCCTGCACATGAAAAAAACATCCCCAAGTCTAACAGTGTTCAGACAGCACACGTCATGTTAGGGTATCAAGCAATAAATTCCATCTTATCTAATTGAAATAGCCCATCTGTTCACACTACATCCATCCTTCAAATAGTTGATGCTGACGCTTGCTTCGACCTGGGTTGACATACGCGCCTGTTATCTATTTTTATTATTTATTTATTTATTAAATGCTACGCACACAATTTCATGGAATTTCCACGTGGAGACATCATCAGCAGACCAACATGGGGTGTTGAAGGTGCTGCAGCACCTCCTAGTAGCGGGATAGAGGAGCACAGTGAAAATACAGTGTTTTATTTTTAAATAAGGAGAAAATAATAAAGATCACATTAAGAAAAAAATTTAGCTTTGGATGAGACATTTGACATAATAAAATACTGCAAATTGTAAAGGCTAATTATATTTTTTCTCATTGCATCATGGGAGTTGAGGTGCGCGCATGAGCAATGGGCAATTTCCAGCGTTCGTTTAGTCGTCACAATGCAGTGGCGCAGCAATGTGAGAAAATTCAAAAATATCAAAGGCATCAGACAACAAAGGTGCTGCTAGCACTGGCCAAACATGCGGCAACAAACAAGTTTCCATCCACAGTAGGCCCAAGGTTAGCACTACATGCTCCACAGCAGAAAATAGCCGCACACAGCTAGCTAACACGGTGCAGCTGCCAGGCGCTTCACTGTGGTCAACGGCCAAGTAAAGTCGTTAGGGGATTTCATGACCCGGGTCAACCCAGCATACTTTTTCCTGGGAGAAAGTTTGGGACAAAGATCGCCAGCGCATGCATGCACTGAGGGATGATGGATTTGTTCAGGAGTTATGTGCCAAGGTGATCACCTGTGCGACCAAAAACAATCTTCAAATGCTTCTTCAAGAGAGACCCAGGGCATCGTGATTCGTGACTGATGTTAGGAGAGCATATCAGGCTCTGAACTTGGTGACATCCGAGCTTGATCGTTGATTTGACTAAGAAGAAATGAAAGTCGGTGCCCTGTGAGAGAAAGTTGTTATCGCTGCAACCGACGGACACTTTTCCGGGTTGAACGAGATTGCTGCACAGGCGTCTCCACATGCAGCTCTCCGAGGAGGCCTCTAAGTCAGCTCAGGATGTTGCTGGATTATTTAGACCGCCGCATCCTCAGACAAGGGAGCTACTCCCAGAAGTTAAACAGTTATTTGAACTTTGCCTGTTTGCCGATGTCAGCCTCATCGGATCATCTCCCTGTCGGCCCATCGCCGCCTCAACACACGGCTACGAGCTCCATGACCCAGAAACGACCAACACACCACTGACATTCTTGACCTGATGGATATTCGGCCACACGTGTCCAGATTCATCAGCAACACACCCCAAGAAAGGCCACGTTTGGAGTCTTCAAGTACCAGGTAAGACATTTATTATTTGGTTTATTGTTGGCGGGTGCGCTGTTCACCCCAGCTGTGCTGTGCTGATATTGCTGTTGCCTGTGAACGACTAGCCTGTTGCTCATTTTGAGTTTAGACTTTCTTTGGTTGTGATGTGTGATTGTTGAGAAATGCATCGGATGGCTTGGAAAACTGGCTACCTAGTGGTGATTTAGGCTCTTTGTGGGATGACGTGGTGCCCGTCCCAAGGATGTGCGGTTGCGTGTGTGTCTGCTATGGAACGAAGCTGTTCATTCATTCAGTTTCTGCTGTTTTAAATGTGCTATCAGTGGGATTAGTAGCTCTTGTGTATTTGGACAGAAAAGCCAAGTGTGTAAATTAAAAATTTATAGATGTGCTTTTTCTAGGGTGCCGACCTTTACTCTTTATTTTATTAGTTAAACATCCAGTGAAACCTCCTAAGTGCGCCTGCTGTTGGGGGGCCGCTTCACATGTTATAAATAACACTGCCTTATGGGATAGCATCATTTCTCAAAGGGTTTTCATCTGAGTTACAATACTGGTTGAATGGACCAGAGCAACATGCTTTAGTTGCTTGCTCGGATCATAGTGCAGGCCTAATGTGATCTCTCTCTCTCTCTCTCTCTCTCTCTCTCTCTCCCCCTAGCTATCTCCCTCTCAGTTCTTTTGACATGCTTTTTTTCATGTAGCATTCTCTCTTGCGCATATGAATTAACCAATAAGAACTCCATGTAGGCGATTTGTGGGCCCCTGAGTGTAAAAACATAGGAAGAAAAATCATATAAGGCCAATGTAACAACTGGGCTGGACTCCAGCCCCTACTCAAAACACTTCCCTGCATGCCTGCCGCCTCAACACTCCTAAAGTTCACCAGATCCTGACTAGGGAGAGGCTGAAGAGAAAGTGAAGAGAGAGACAGGACAGAGGGTGGGGAGAGAAGAGATGGGAGAGAGATGGGCAAGCAGAGGAAGAGGAGCTGGACTGGAGAAACTGATGTGAACAAGGTGTAAGGCTGTGTGTCATTTGCAAGGAAGGGTCCACTTGCCAAAAGAAAGTTCTTTATTTTGCCCAAAGGTTTACATGAATTTAGACAACAATTATAACATGACTAGTAGATTTCTATGCAGTGTGGTGTTGCTGTTTTCTGTGGGTTCTTGTCTTAATGTCAGTTGCCTTACAGCTGGCTAGCTAGCTAAGTAGCCCCAGTATTGATATCTGTCCAATTGATGAAAGTAATATCAGCGGTTTTCAAAGAACAACTGACTGGACTAAAATTGCCAGGCACATTGCCAGGCACTTTAGGATTTCCGTCACTACCTAAGAAACCACTGTATGCCTTCATCAAAATCAGACTGAACGCACCTTAAAATGAATTATCCTATGTGTCCTACCTGAATGAGACAGTCCAATACTGCAAAATTTCTCTTTTTTTAACCTAGAAATGTCATCTAAATAGGAAACTTCCTTGGGTATAAGGCAGAGCCTAAGTTTCAATTCTTGGCTTTATGACAGCTAATGCCATCGACTGTGCGATTCCACGTCAGCGAAGCAGTGACTGTGAAAAATATGATACCCACCATGGTAGACAGTGTGAGACCGGGACAAACTCTTGTACTGTATGTGCATTGGGGAGGCAGTAGAGGATGCTTATTAATACAAATTCATCTTTCCAAGTGCATTTGAATAACATATTTCCCGATCTGAAATTCAGAGATATTTCCCTTTAAAGAAGATGGGGGGATTTGGATGCTAATAGGTTCCAACAAGAATTTGGGAAATGCTCTATAACTGCAAAGACAATAGTATGCGTGCAGCGGTATGCTTCAGTGGCTTGTCAAATCCGCAAAGTATTCTAGTTTACATAATGTGTGTGTGTGTGTTTTTATGCATGTCAGTCTGTCTGGTGGTGTCATGGTCGATCTGTCTCAATGAATTAAAAGTGCAAGTCATGTATATCGTTTGTAAGTGTCTGCAGTGACAGACACAGTTTATGCATGTCGGTGAGTGTGTGGGTGGGCTTTTTGTTTGTGTGGCTCCATGTGCATGCATTTTTTTTTTTTTGGCCGATCTCTGCACGTGCCACGGGTTTACATCTATATGTCTGCGTGTTGGTCCTGAACCAAAAGTGTAGGCCACTGTCTGTGCACTGTGGCAAATGGAGTCTATTAAAATCAGCGTCAGGTTTACACCTCTGGAGGAGGACTTTAGACTGATAATCTGCTTACAGACACCGGCGTGAAAAGAGAAGGCGGGTGCTCTGAGACATGAAGGGAGAGAGATATTTCAGTTCGGTCAGAGCGAGAGAGAGAGAGAGAGAGAAAGCGAGAGACAGGGTTTTAAATATAGCAGGGGGTGGAAACACAGACAGGGAGAAAAAAGAACAAGAAGAAAAGACATCTGGCAAAACAACGGCACCTGAGCATGATCTGCTTTAGAAAATTTTGGAATTTTTTTTTCAGGGTTACAAAAAGCAACAAGATTATCACAAAATAAAATATTTGTAAGTTTTACCTCCACAGATTTAGTGTTTTTTGTATTCATACTTTCATGGTAGAAAACATGTAAACATACCGATGATAATGCATCCCAAAAAATCCTACCGAAATGATTATATCTCGTTGGTGTGTGAGTGTTTTCTCCACACGCCTTCCTCTCAGCTGTTGTCAACCCTCGTTATTGACAGATGAGGAAAGAGAGTTAGTTACTGATGCGGGCGCCTGCTGTTGTCTAGGCCTGTGTTAAGGAGTGAAGCTGCGTGCCATTAAGCTAGCCCGGGAGGGACGGAGATAGACACAAAGAACGAGAGATAGAGGGTGAGATCGGAGAGAGAGAGAGAGAGAGAGGGATAAAAGAGAGAACGAGATTCCCAGCTTGTGCCTCCCATCTCCTACTAACACCATGATTGATTTACATGAACTTTTATATTCCTATTAGCGCTGCTGTGTTGGCTGTTAGCTCATCCGGGCTGCGATGTATAGATGGGGAAGTGAGCAGATGTGTGTGTGTGTGTGTGTGTGTGTGTGCAGTGCTGAAACCAGCAGACTCAACATGCTCGCTCAGTATCATCCGTCTTGATGAGCTTCACCAGTGGGATTCTGGTCGTTCGGCAGCCAATCCATCTATTTGTGTGACAAGCAGTGTTGTTCCTCTGCTTTAATAATATAATGGACCTCAATGTGGAGAATCCAATCAGGTCATCTATTGATTTATAAAGAATTAGGGGGCATGAGTGAAATATTAGGACAGTCTGCTTTAAGAATCGAAGTAGACTAAGTAAAATAAACCTGACTTCCAAAACAGCCAAGTCTTCAAGCAAGTAATTGTGAAGAATGACAAAGCCACAGCTTTAAAGATGTCCAAATGTCTCATCAGTGAAGGGCCTTGAATAATTTTCTGATACAGATAATATGGTCCATCGAGGTGCTTGCATGGCTGTACTTAGTTTGCTAACATCGATACCAGGGCTTTGGATTCTGGGATTTTGGATATTGTGATACGACATAAATGTGTTCCTGGTTTTAAAGGCTGCAATTTTCTTTACTTATTAGACTGTTGTAGTTGTTCTGTTTGCTATGTTTGTTCTATTATTTGCCTCTATCTGTTTGGTCACCATATCCACAGCAAAACGCTAAAAAATGTGCTTCTTCACATTCCATGCATTCACTTCCAACGGCTGCATATGTGTGTTTAAACCACCGTTTCAAGGTGGATCAAATGTGTGAAATCACAAAACATGATGTACATGCCCCTTGTCTGCAACTTAATTTGAAATGCATTTGATTACAGCATTAATTAAATGCCGCCTGGCACAAATGAATGAATATGTATTTTAATTTTAGCTGGCATAGGAGCACAGTTTCCCCTTCTTGCACTCGCTGCAACGAGGGAGGCTTTTCCAGATCGTAGCCGAGCATCGCTTCCCACTATCACTCTCCCTGGAGCCTAGTTAGCTTTATCATCATGATACGGGAAGCTGAAGATGCAGCTGTATAAGCAGCCTTGATACACACACACACACACACACACACCCTCATATATACACAGATACACAAAAACATATGCACAGCCATAGGCCTAAGTAACTTTTGCATACAAAACATACACTTGCAGTATTGTAGTTATGTTTGTGTATATGCATTCAAATGTGTGTGCATCCTAGTTGCTTTGTATTTCCATATCTGCACATGCACATGCTTGCGTGCATGCAAGAATGAGATACAGAAACAGTGAGTGCATTTTGGGACCCCATGCTGGGGCGGTCAGTGTCCAAGAAT
>OMLF01020806.1:0-14666 GCA_900302615.1 Holocentrus rufus
CCTATGGTCATGAACTCTGGGTCATGACCAAAAGAACGAGGTCCCGGATACAAGCGGCTGAAATGAGTTTCCTCCGCAGGGTGGCAGGGCGCTCCCTTAGGGATAGGGTGAGAAGCTCTGTCACCCGGGAGGAGCTCAGAGTAGAGCCGCTGCTCCTCCACATCGAGAGGAGTCAGCTGAGGTGGCTCGGGCATCTGTATCGGATGCCCCCTGGATGCCTCCCCAGGGAGGTGTTCCAGGCATGTCCCGCCGGGCGGAGGCCCCGAGGAAGACCCAGGACATGCTGGCGCGACTATGTCGCTCGGCTGGCCTGGGAACGCCTTGGGGTCCCCCCGGAAGAGCTGGAGGAAGTCTCCGGGGAGAGGGAAGTTTGGGCGTCCCAGCTCAGCCTGCTGCCCCCGCGACCCGGCCCCGGATAAGCGGGAGAAGAGGAGGGACACTGTTCAAATAATACACACTGCACTCTATCTACCACACAAATCATGCTGAGAAAGTTCTAAAAAATAAACACAAATATAGACACGCTGTTAAATCATCCCTCCGTGTCTTATATAAAGATAGTAATTTGAACCTTGTTTTTATGTTTTTACTTCATAAGATGTAAGATGTATCACTTAAATAAAACAGCTTTGGAAATGCTGGAAGGTTTATTTCCCTCACGTCACACAAGCTAGACTAGTGACTCCCTCGCATTGTGCTAATTCAATTATCATTCAGTCCATTGCGAGTTTTGTACTGCACACACAGACAAAAATGCTTTCAATCCTCATGGCTGACTGTGTAAACTAGATAAATAGCTACTCATAGGATGCCTGAGAAAAACGTATACATTTGAATTCTATAACCACAAATGTTTGTCAAGTAATTAAGTAAGCTACATGTTAGCATGTTTTCCTACTAGGTGTCTGTTTAGTTTGGTTCGAACCAGTGGAATAGTTGATACTGCGTTGCATTATTCATTTCATTCAGTTTGGTTTTGCACTGCAAAAAATTTAAATGAACTGGAATGTATTAAAAAAAAAGCCATGTGGGAGCTGTGAGCCTACTCATTGGTCAGATAAGAGCCAGCTAACTTGGTAGCTAACTGCTTGGTAGCTAGTTGCTTCTAGCTTTTTATTTATGGGAGCTGCTTCAACCCAAAACACGTGATGCTTCTTGGGTTGCATCTAGGTTGGTTCACATTCATGGCACAAATAAACCCTAGTGAAAGTTGTTTTGGTCCACACCCATGTGCGATTGCTGTACTTGCACCTGCCTAAATGAATCGCGCCAGTGGGGTAAACACACCAAAGTTTGTTTCAACTGGACTAAGACAGCAGTAAAAGTGCCCTTAATCTATCTTCTACATTCAACCATGTCAGACTGTTCAGTGTTCTGTATTTTGGTGCAGTTAGGAGCAAGCCATGCAGCTTTTTAGCATGACTAACTTTTCAGTTCTCTTTTGTTGCACAAGAAGAGAACAATGAGATCTTACACTTCAGTTGTTACCGTGTTGTCGTTTAGGTCAAACAATAGATTTGACTTTTTAAAATGTATGCCTTTGACTCATCTCTTAGGTCTAAATAATGCTCTTTGGTTTTATTATTGATCATTTAATCCAATTGGTAATTGATTTAAACTCCCATGATGCAACCTTTATATTTCGAGCATTACAGGGCGGCATGTAGAGTGTGCAATCATCAGCATGCAGTGATAATTGCTTCATTTAGGGCTAATGAGGGATCATTTGGCGAACACTGAGTAGAGAAAAGGACCAAAGCAACTACCCTAAGGGATTCCACGCTGTATATGCTTCATTTCAGAGAAGCAAACAGGATGAATAAAATGAATAAAAGCATATTCATTTATGTTGTCATTTTCCATAATGCGAAATGCTGTTAATGATCTCTAAAAATCTGCAACTCAACTTGTACACATTACCAGACATCAGCGTTGAATGAACGGCATGTTGTATCCATGAGGGCTCAGTTGTGTCTACACTTGGTCTTAAATTATTTACAGGCAGTGTGGATTATATGGTTGAGATAAATGGGAACAAGTAAACACGGGGATGAGTTATCTTTTCAGCTCTGAGTTATCGTAGTTTTGTTAGGGCTTTAATACTACAAATAGTTTTTTCTCCCAGCTAATTTCCTGCTGACCTCAGTGGGAAAATTAATACAGAGAAAAAACTGATAAAGCTAAGAATCATGAGACGCTGCTGCAGGAGTTTGATGATTCAAAGCTGGATTAATAACACCCTTGTTTGCATTTTGCCTCCACGTATTTCATTGTGCTATAGAGTCAAGTGAAAATGACAAATAACAGAGATCGAGTTTAAATGAAAGTATTTTATTTACAATGTTTTTTGGAGGGAAGATCAAACAAGAGTCTGTTTCTCCATCTATTCTGTGTAGGAATGAAACAATAACTGTTGCAAGATATGTCTCTTAGATTTGGCATTGAAAACAAAACTGTAGTTATTTTAGCATGTATTAAGTGTTCATATTTAGTAGGATTTGATTTTGTGCATGTAACGTGAAGACAAATGTTGAGATTTAACAGGGGCTGGAGGTGAGTGAAAGAGTACTCCTCAGCTTACAAAGTTGTTCAAGAAGATCAACTTGTGGCAGAGGGCAGGATGAGTATAAAATGTTAGATGTTTAGTTTTTTTTTCTGCTGTTCCAGCATGGTGAAGAGACTTCATCCCCTCTCTCCTCTAGCCACTTGCTCTCCTCTTTATCTTTACCCAGCGCCTCCTGTTTCTTCTTCCACTGCATGAACTCCCTCCTAGAGGCATGTTGATGTCAGAGAAGTTCTTAAAAAGATTTTTTAAACAGAAAAGTTTTTTGCCACATCATTCAGCATACTTCCCAAGTGATAAGAATATGAGCACCAAAATCATCCATGCATCCTCAATAGATCATTTGATCTGTGGCTCCATGGTAACACTTTAAGACAGACTATGTTAAAGTGAGTTTATGCCACGACCATTATTACAAAAAAGAACTTAAAGCATATCTACAGTTAAATGATATACTGTATGGTTTTTTAATAGTATGTGCCTAAGTCTGGCAGTTTTGTGTAGGAGATTGGTGAATTAAAATTATTGTTTTGGACAACTTTTGTTGTCCAAAGATATAGCTTGTTGCAAGATTTGGTATATTGTTTTGTTTCTGTAAAAATTGAAGGTGGCATGTGATAGGAGATTGTGTACAGCTAAAACTCAATGCACAGCAATTGAATAAATTGGTGTTCAACTGCAATAGTTCCAACTTGGCTACATTAGCTACTCTAACTTTCTGATAATTTGTTCATCTTTTTTAAATATATTGATCTATAGACCATATCAATAAATAAATAAATAAGGACACAAAATAAAAACATTTTTATTATTAAAAGGTCATTCTTCTTGGATAATGCTAGCGTATGCGAAAATGTTAGCATGGACCACTGTAGCCAATTATTGTCAACTGGGGACACGTGGATGATTTTGGTGACTATGCTCATCACTGAAAGGTGCACTTTGTGGTTTTTAGAGACCCCTACCACTTTCAAGTTGAATTTTCCTCCACTTCCTACAATCTTTCTCCATTTGTTGAAACTATGGACTGCAAGTATAGCCTATGGCCACACTCTGTGGCTTGTGAAAAATTGGTCCAATATTTACTTCAGTGACCATGGGACATAAGAATCAGTCATAATCAGTACTCAGGTAGGTCTTCTTCTATTGGAGTGAATAGCCTTAGGACCTGCTGCTAGTCTCCTAAGGAGTAGAACAGCAGTGTTGAACCCATGTGACACAAATACAGGAAACAATAAAGATTTGGGCCATCTCGCTTCTCAGTCATCTCTGCTTTTAAGCTGCCTGCAGCCTAGGCGGTGCAACACTCTGGGCTGAAATAACAGAACATTATTTTTAACTACAAATACTGCAAACTGCACTTTTCACAGGTAAGTTCACTAACATGCCAATCTCCCAGAAATGTGCTCATCTCCTCCTCTGGATAGCCCGTGGTGTCGATGAATATAAAACATCTATTAAATAGCTTTCCCAAAAAGTCAAAAAGGGTGCTCAAAAGAATATTGATTAATATGGTGAGTGTGTGTGTGAGAGAGTGTAAGAGGGAGAGGTTTAAAGATTGAATAGTGAAGATTTAAGTCCTTGAAACTATATTTACCTGAGCTGCGTTGTGTTTTATGGAGCCTGACACTGTTGACAAAGAAATATAACTTTCACTTTCTTAACCTGCATCCACTCTCTCCTGCTTTCCTCCCTGGTGAACAATTCAGAGTGGTGGATGTAAGGAACCAAATCTTTCTCTCCATTCCCCTAATCCTCCTCTTCAGTCAAAACTAGTGAGTCTTTTTTCTGCAGTCATAACTCCCATAGGGATTAACACGCGGCTATTGCTCGTAACCGGATCCATATATATTTTTTAAAAGGACAGGTTTTTCTTTCTACTCTCAAGGAGGACTTATTTTTGACCTTTTTGGCTTTCCCTTTTGCATTCCAGAGTTCACTGAATGCCTCCTTATTTCCACATGAAACCATCTAATCTATTTCGGATGGACTTTTCTGCCCATGAACTCTTTTGATGTCTTTGTTCACAATTTAAATGGTAACACACACCAGTATTAACGTGCTATCAAAAAGTTAGCTATTAAATATTTATTAGTTATCTCAGTGGTAAAGGAAATACTTAAACATGAGCCCTGGGGAAGACAATGAAAACACATGAGCATAATGATGACCATTTCTTTTTTTTTTTTCCCAACACAAAAATGATGCAAATTACTTTCTGAACTCAAACCCTGTTTCACGCTGGCAAGAGTTAACCCTTTATTTACTTGGCTGTCAAGGAATAACCCAAAAATAGTGCGGGTAACTTTGCTCCGAGGCCAGCAAACTCTGGGATGTATTCCTTTGAAATCCATTTTGGAATTAGAGTGTGAATCAGTTTAAGGTGAGGGTTCAGGGCCAAATAAACCCAAACTGAATGGGACAGTTAACCTTGGGTTTGATCAAAGAATGTACAATGTGAAAAGTTTTATTTCAGAAGCATTTTAAGACCATGGACAACCGAAAACACTTTTTTGTTTGTTTTGTTGATGGAGAAATTGTCCAGCACCAATAGACTACCTGTGAATTACACTTTAGTGTCAAACCAAAGAAGAATATTTAACTCTGTATAATACTAAATTCTAAACATATATCACATACCCATAGTTTATGGCTTTTGGGTGGTTTCTGCCTCAGCTCAAGTTCATCATTTTACAGCTCCCAGGCTTTGAGGTGGATTTATTATATAAATGGTGTCTCTAAGAAATAAATATGTTCAAAATGCTTAGATTGTGAAGACTTCACACTAAATCTGCAAAGGCACGGCTCTCCACCGTGCTGCACTTTCAAAACTAGAGCTAGAGCTGCTCTGAGGCTGTATACTGGGCAGCTGCCGGGCATGCTCTCATCTGGGAGCTACCCGGCTCTTCCATGAGAGTGAGTAAATTATCTTGCTATTTAAAAGCAAGGCATTGCTGACAATAAGCATGCACGCTTCACAAAGCCTCCTCCAGATAAATAAAAATTAATTAGGGGACACTCAATTAAGTCAGTTTCAATGGTCCGTGACCATCCAACAAAAATAAATCTGGTATTATTTCTTATACTCTGTGAACTCAAGGTCAAACAGACCATTACCAAAGTTAGTTGTTTATGCCGTGAAATGGTGCTCTTGCATGGATAATGCATGAACAAGGATTTTTGAGTAATTTCTTTCTCCTCTTGATTTCTCAGACCCTGCTGCGTGATGGAAGGAGGGAGAGCACAGTCAGCACACTCTATTTGTCTCCCTCCAACATTGAGTCTGGCCAACAGATTACCTGTCGCGCCTCAAACAAGGCGGCCCCCAATGGAAAAGATGCCACGGTCACAATCGACATTCAACGTGAGTACAGATGAGAAAATATTTTAAAATTCAAATTCGAAAGAATGAAGCGAGTATGCAGAGTAGTCACTCACACCCTGTAGCTTTCACTACAAAAAGGCTGATGTGTCCACTCTTATTAATGGTGTTTCAAAATAGCTGAGACGCTGCCAAAGAAATCAATAGTGGCTTGGCTCCCATAAACACAGTGAAACGCAGGAATACAATGGCACAGATAATGAGTCTGATGAAGATTACAGATGTTGTGTTCTCAGCCAGTGACAGCGTGTACACTTTGATTCAACTTGTGTGTGCTTTGTTTGTGCCTGTTCTTTTCTCTTTCTCCCTCAACCTCCTCATAGCGGCATCCAAAACACAAAAATTGGGCCTTTCTATGAATAATTAAATTGTCAGATGATATTATTTGATCACAAAAACTATTTGCCGCAAGTTATGGATTTGGAATGGAGGGCTTTTGCATCCCTCACAGCTCCTTCAAAGCTATTAAGTATGACTAATAAAGCAGAAAATGCTATTCAGAGATGCATTTCTCTTGACAGATCTATTCTTCCTCCCTGTGCATTCTTTTTCCACTTTATTTTTGCCATGCAAAAGGAATGGAGTCCATAAGCTATAGCTGGGAGAGACTGAAATGCATGAGCTAACTGATTAACGCTAGTTGTGCTCATTGTCAGAGAGGCCCTTAATCCTTTTGTCATGCAAAACAATGGTAGCGGCACCATTTTTTCATGGAAAGTCAACAGTTGGAAAACAAATGTTTGGTATTACCCTTCCACTCCTCTGTTTGGGCAGCCTTGAACTACAGCGTTGGTAACAGAGCTGCCTGACAGCGCTCCAGAAAACAGCTCTTGACTCAGTGAAATGTGCCTGTCTTCGGGAAACAGCCAATCCTGGCTGCCTCCACAGTCAAACTGAGGGTTGTTCTACAGAATGGCAGCACCATTAGCCTACAAAACAACGTCCAATGAGCTTGTTTGTGCCAAATGCTTAAACGCGCCCTCTTTGTTCCACTTAACAGGCACATATAGTTGTGAGGTGAGTGTAAAGGGGGACTGGGGAAGAAGGATTAAACCACAAAAAAGCAATTCAGCAAATTTGGAAAGGCAGCCATGAGATCCAGTGTTTGGTGGGGGGGAGGGAGAGGGGGCAGTGACAGGTGTTGGATGAATAAGTGATGATGGTGCTGTCAAGGTGGAGAGGCTGCAGAGGCTCCTGGGGGTCCTAGAGAGCACAGCGACTCACCACTGGGGGCACCCCACTTTAACCGCTGCCTGTTAATATTGATGGCAAGCAGCTGTTGCTCTCCGAGAGCCGCTGTGCTCCCAGTGCCCTGCACCCGGCGCCGCATAGCCCGCCAACCACTTCCAAGTGCACCAGGCAGGGGGCAGGCAAACACACAGGGTTAGTAGGGGACTCCCGGTTCCCAGGTGCTGGTTGCCGGGACTATAACTGGGAATTACATATGCATCGCAGCTCACTCACCTCATATAGCACGTCTCTGACAAACTGCATGAACTAGCTCCTGCGCTGTCCCTCTACCACTGACAGAATAACACGTGAAAGAGGTCCACTGACCTTTTCATTTTTCATCTTAAATTCAATCTGAATATAAAGGGCTGCATTTGACTGTATCTGCCAAAGCAACATGCAAGGCACCGCTCTATTTTTGATTGTTTTTTTAAGTCTAACCAAAATGAGAGTAACTGCTTAATATTACGGTCTTGTTTGGTTAGCACACGATGCCTAAATGGTTTGCTTTTCAAACATCCGGCATTGTTATTTCCCTTTTCTTTCTTGTTGCGCACGCCTAGCGCGAGTAATGAATTCTAAGTGTTTCTCAAATAAAATCAACACCTGAGATAATGTGACGCACACTGTAAATACAAAAGCCCTGCTGAATGAGTGACTGAACATAGCATAGGTGTATGCAGGGAAAGCCATGCCGCTTAGCCTTGGCTTACCACAGTCCAATAAATCAGAGATAGCATACACACACACACACACACACACCATGCCTAATGCATATGCATGGCAGATCTATCTTTTATGTTAATGAAATATGAACTGGATCACAATTCCTCTTCAGTCCGGGCTAACATGGTGCGAAACAGGTCTGGCAATTAAAAAAGCTTGTTATTTCTTAGAGGCCCTTTAATTTTCTGTGGTTCCACTTCTCCCGACAAAGAGCCATAGGAGTCATGGCACAAAAGGAGCCACAAGACAGAGGCCGTCCCAGGGTAATTGTAAGAAAAGGAGAAGCATGGAGGGTAATTGCAAGAAGAGGAGGAGTGTGGGCCAAATAATGCATTTTTGTTTGATAATTAATAGCCAAATGCAGATGTGGTGTGTCTGCAAAGGTCCCCACAGGCATCACATGAGCAAAAAACACACGCGCACACACACATACAGACACCCACTTGCTAATGCACGCCCATGCACACACACATCACCGTGGTAAAGACACATTCTGCAAAGTAAAAACAGAGAGTGGTTTATCACGCTGTTCTCCCAGGAGTCTGATTTCTGTGACAGAGCCCCATATTTTTGCATTCATTGTACAGGCTGTATCTCTATTAGGCTGTGCCAAGTTTCACACAGTTTGTGTTGATGAAAGCCAGAGACAAAAGTTAATTACTCATAGTGCTAGAAGAGGATGTCTCAATACACCACAATTCTGTTGTGAGACCAGAAAAAGTAGAGCACTTACTGTAAGTCGAGAAGAGTGGAAAGATATATTTAAATGTCCGTATTGTAGGTGCAGGACAAAAAGCTGCATACAAAGGAAGTGAAAATGCGCATAGATGCATAGTCAGATTTTGTGCCAGAAAAGCATGACCAATAATAATAGCTGAACAGACAAATAAAAGGCTGCTACATACAGAAATTCAAACTTCATCAACAGAAAATCTAAGTAGAAACAGTACCGGACACACTGTTTGAATCATAAGTGATCTCTGGGAAGTGCAGTGCTAGAATATCACAGCAGTGTAAAATGGAGACAAAATGAAGCAATTCCAGAGTATGCGTTACAAGTGTTTTCCCCCAGTAAAAGAAGCCAAAAAGGGGTAAAAGTGGAAGAAATCTTGCGAAGAACCACAGAGAGAGGGAAGCCCTTTCCAGTCTGACCAGGAGAGCAGTGGGTGCAGAGTGGGCAATGTTAGCTCAAATCAAATACAGTCAATTAGTCTTGTGTGCCAGCTTTGCTTGTTCTAGAGTGAAATTGAATTTCAGCTCGTATTTGTGGAGTTTCAGTTGTAAAATAATGGCAGAGGGGGATCTCCTCTTCCAGTTCAAGGTAGTCACAGAAAGATTACCTACCTAGGTCCACGTGAATTAGGACACTTGGTCCACTCGTTCTATAGTCAGTTGATAATAACTAGATTGGTTCTGTTGGATGTTACATAGTTGATCTACAGTATACTTGTAAAGTTCTCTTCTCTCCGATTCTTTTAAGCTTTTTATGGAAGTGTCAGGGCTTTTTTGTTGTTTTCAATGGAACTATGTAGTGTAATGGAACCCACTCGCGTTTGCATTTGTGAAGATGTGCCTCACATCTTTTTGTGCACTCAAAGGTAGAAACCAGCCCTACTTTGGTGCTGGGCACATCTGTCCAGATGGGATCAACCCAATGTTGGATGAGAAGCTTATCCTTGAAGTCTTTGGTCTTTGGCCTTGTGACTTTTACTTTTAATAGAGTATTTTTCTATCATGGTATTGCTACTTTTACTTCACGTAGGATTTAGGATTTAGGCAAGAAAGTTAGAAAAGAAAGTCAAACATCCGGGTTAGAAAAGAAGGTCACATATATATATATATATATATAAACTTAAGGTTCATGTGTTTATGCAAACTAAATAAATGGAGATGTTGGATAGACATGCTATAAAAATGTGGGTATAAGAAGATGAATATTAATATTGTACAGTCACTTATACAGCCTGAAGTTATGTTGCCCACATAACATCTGTCTCTCTACCCTTATTGAGAGTTGTCTTGACACAGAGCTGTGGTGCATCATGTTTGACTCCACTATATGATTTCCAGAACAACTAGAAGTTGTTTTAATAGTTATTTCTATTCATTATAAATAGAATAGAATAGAATAGAATCCTTTATTGTCATTGTCATGATTAACAACGAAATTAGGTGCCAACTTTTCAGTGCAGTACCACAAGGAACATAATAAATAATAAAAAAAAAAAAATAGACTGCATCATCATTTTTGTGAGTATTTATCCAACAACAAATTGCCACATTTCAAATCCACCCTTGGAATTTTACTACCATGTCACTCCATTTAGGTGCGCTTGAAACATTTACCTTGGTGCACCAGTGAGCGGGATAGATCAGTCGCCTGTTTTCCGCCCATACACACCCTGAATAAATCGAATGCTCCCAGTCAACTTTCCACAGTTTGCATTAACCTCACTGACAGCTTGTGCAGACCCTGAATCCTGAAAACACCACACCAATGACCATTTAGCACCAAGACGAAGATGTGAACACGAGAGACATTTACCCTAGCCTGTTGATACCATCACCTTTCGGAACCTTCCCAAAAGAAAAAGAAAAAAAGAAAAAAGAAAAATAACAGCCCCATGTGTTTGTAAAGGGCTTTAGCACGTAATTAAAAAATTATCAAATCCAATCCATCTCCTCAAACATGGCCCAAACCTCCTCAAAATTGAAAAGTCATGGGTATAAAAAGTAGAAGCTCAAAGTAAATTCAGCTGAAGCCTGCATAAGCACTTTGGCCATAATGCAGTCATTACGCCCACCCTGACCTCGACCATGGACTTGAGGCGAATATTTGTATATGTATATGCATTCAATTAATCATTCACCTCATGCGTTAAGAACAGTGAAAGCGAAAACCTTCAGTTTTAACAAGCTCAACTTCACTGAGCATAAAGTTCACTATGACAACAGAGTGTGACTGACATTGGTGAGGCAGTGCATTCATGCCCGGTGAATTGCCAAGATCTTTTCATTGCAAAGAACAAACATGCTTTGTTATGATGCAAAGGGATCAACAATTCCACATCTCGGCTGGATGACTTATTGATACCATTATCTACCGAATTCTCTATCATCCTGATGTGATTTTGGGACTGAGTAAGGGTTTTCAAGGTCCCACAGATGGCTTGTTAGAATAAATATCCATTGTTAGCACTGTGATAGTTGTTTATGGCTATCCTGTGGCTATAGTAGCATAAGTGGTGTACGATCTATATTGTAAAGAGTGTTACGTGGTCAACATTGTGGCTTCCTAAGTACAGGACATTAAGAAATGTCCATCAAGGGAACACTCAGATTCAATATAACATGAATAAAATAACCAGACATTAACAAGTGGTCCAAACACTTACTTTACAAATACCAAAGACGTTTAGAAAAAGACGTATAGAAAAAGACTCAGGTCAGATTCAGGCAGCTCCCTGAGATAGGGCTCTGGTCTTATTGGTCGTGATCCTGCTGCCCGAGGCGTCTCATTTCTATACTCTAAAGGTCTCTGCAAATACTGCAAAGAATTCATCAGGGTGTCTGAATGCTAACCAGTTGGACATTTATAGCCAATAGACCTATAACAGTTGGTCAGCATATCCATAATTCAATTTAATCTATTTTATAGGTAGTGATATTAAACATCTTAAAGATACACTATGCAAAATTGAAGATAGATTGAAGTGAGGACCATGTAGACTCAACTGACAGAAATGCATAAGCACAATATTTAATTGATATTTGAATGAGAGCCATGTTGACTCCACATGGTTCGCATCACCAGCCTAACTCACTTATAACTTACATGCATATTCTGTTTGTTTGTTTGTTTGTTTTTTTCTCAGTTGAGTCTAAATGGTCCTCGCTTCAATCTACTCTCAATTTTGCATAGTGCACTTTTAAAGGGCAGCCTCACTTTGAAACCCAACTTGCTGTTGTATTGTGACTTCAGCACAAATTCAAAATATGTTTTTAGGTGGCTACATTACACTCAGAGGATGTTGTGAAAATGTGCAGTGTTTTCCAGCTGTATTGAAATATTTGTTTCTCTGAGCCATTTTGTCACTCATTTTGAATCCAAATGCCAGATCCTTAAGGTGCAGTTTGCCCAACAAAAGGGCAATCAATCAATCCAAACACTACGCGTTGAATTCCACAGTGCATCGTTGTTGTTTTTCTGCAAAAGGTGTTTCATTAGGCAGGCTGCTTGCCTGTATGCACTTCACTTCTCTAGCCTGCAGCCTCATTTTGCAACACACTCAGTTCTCATTCAATACAAACACTGTGGAAACTTTATGAGGAAGAATAAACAATCCCGGGTGTTTTACATTCTTCAGGTTGTCCATGGTCCAGCAAACATTTGCAATGATTCTTGGTCAGTGTTTGGGTCATAATTTCATATGATGAACAGTTTCTGCTTTGGAGTTGTGGATGTTAACAGTTTCAGCACAGAGCTTCGCACTGCAGTGAAACTAGGGACAGATGCTCTGTCACACAAGTTGCAAAAACGCTCTGTGATGTCTTAGGGTAAGCAAAAGAAATGTGGCCGAATTAAACGGCAGTGCACAAGTTGGCAAGCAGTATCGTAGGTGAAGTACCATGCAGCTAGAGCCTTGGTGTTTCATCCAGCTTACCAGCTGGATAAAACACCTGCTATAGTGAATGAAATATGCCTTGAAGCCCAAGAACAAAATCAGCAAGAGCACAGCAATACCCGAAGTTGGTGACTGTGAAAACCCACCAGCAGCACTAATGATGATGAACTGTTTGAATTGTGGATGCAACATCTGCATCAGTAGCAGCCTGTCTGACTGTCGCTTTAAATCAGTTCTTTAGTTAGACTTATTTTATAGAATCACTTTCATGTGATACCATTCATCCTGTGTTTTTAACTAGTATTTTTACCTCCTCTGCTTATTCTTTTATCTTGGGGGGCCTTCTGGTTGTTTTATTTGGATCTCTTTAACCCCCACTCCAGCACCCATGGACTAAAAGAGTCCATGTTGTTTTACCTGTTTAGTCTGATGTTTGCTTTTGATTGTTAAAACTCAGTCTGCACCACTGTCAGAATCTCCCAAAAATGCATCAAGAAAACAGACATGTAAAATTTAACATTCTATCAATGCAGAGGGGGAAAAAAGTCCAAGAGTCCAGGAAAAGTTCACCAGCCAATTAGTATTCATGCTTAACAAATAAGAAAAATCTGTTACACGATCCACCATCTGAAAAAAAAGTGACACTTTTGTTGCAAAACCTTCCCTTCTCTTGCTTACGAAATACTAAATACTATGGGCTGCATTCCAAGAAATACAACAACTTTGAGGGCAAAATCACATATTTCTCAACTACAAAGAGTGGAATTTCAAGAAACTTTTTTTCCCTCTAAAACTGGCCAATTTGCATTTTGGAATGAAACCCTTTAAATTTATTTGATTCTAGCATTTTAACCTTCTATGGTGTTACTGTGTAGGATTTACTGTGATGTTATCACATAAAGTCATTGGACTGGATATTTAAGTTTTGCTGTAACATTTGTATAGTATTTATCTGGAATTTATTTTAGGATTACTATAGTTCTTTGAAGGGCTACTTCACATCACGATGAAACACATCTTAGTATTAATTCAGCATCATCCAACATTTATTTCCCATCTAAAGTGCAAGAGTCGGGACTGGCAGTAGGCACTCTGATACTGGAGAGAAGCAGCTGGACTCGTTGACAGCTGAAAGCCTGAGGAGTCACCCAAAGGTTCCTCATGTGTCTCCTATCCATCCCATCCCATCCCATCTAGCTGTGCTGGTATTTTGTCCTGCTGGATGCCCATAAGGAAGCTTGGAAGCTGCCGGAACACAGAGACCCCTTCAGAAAGTTTCATGTCAGGATAGCCCAGCTGGAGAGCGTAATGTCAGATTGTGTACTTCTGCTGCTGTTTCTGACCTGCACATAAGGATAACAGGATATAAAACTACAAGGAGAAAAGCCTTCATTTGTGTGTGGCATTGCAATTTTTATAGTCCTTTACAATAAAACTAGAACAGTCATTGCCGTGACCCTGTCCCCAGCAATGTTTAATGTCACCACTAGGAGACTTCACTATTTTATTTATGATAAAAATCAATAAGTCAGTGAGTGATGTAACAGTTTCTAGGCCTTCCCCCCTAGCAGATTTCCATCAAAGATACATGCATATGTGTAAATAATTATCTTTTTCAGTTTTTATTTTGTAATAGAGAGCTATAACCTGCAACTTGGCTGATGGGTCTCTCTATTGTTCTGTTGTTCAGATTCTGACTGACTCTATGTATTGGTTTGGTGCAGCTACAAAATCTTGACCAGGAAAAATAAGCTACATATTTATACATTTAAATATATTCTGTCAGTGATTTTGTGTCATAAACTTACACCATTTTGATGAGCTACCAGCTAATTAGCAAGCACTAATTTGGTACTTGAAACTGAAAAGAAAAAAAAAATCAATAAAGCAACTTCAGAGCTTACAGTTCACCCTGATGACAGATGCAGCTGTACTCCAAGCATTATTCTGAAGGTGTTTATTCCTTTAGCTTTTCAGACTGGGAAGCGGTGAAAGGCTGTAATCAACTTCTCATCCAGCCTGCACTTTCCAGCCAAGACTATTGTTTTTGAGGGAAAAACATACATACATACATACATATATATGTGTGTGTGTGTATATATATATATATACACACACACCCACACACACATATATATAT